>JABCPU010000709.1:0-29470 GCA_016800925.1 Suillus spraguei | reverse complement strand
GGCCATTGAGGTAGGATGTGATGAGAATGGTGATTTCTGAGTCAAACTCACCAATCCCATAGAATATGTCAGACCCGGAGGATCTGCATCATTGAAGGGACCCCTCCTCCGAGAATATCCTCAAAGCTATTGCAAGGCCGGCAGCCATCGCATCGGCAGCACTCAGGATCATGCATCCTCAGCAGTACTTTGCAGGGTTACGAGCCTTGTCCACACCTCGGAGATAAGGCACTGAGCAAGGACTGCACAGATGCCAGAGACCCTGCAGTACTGGGCATCCGTGTTTAACACCCTCTCCATCATTTCCAATCGGGAAACCCCCAATCATTGAGACCATTTATCGATTCCTGAATGCTTCGATATTCTCACCACTGTGGGGAACTATTCTAATGCTCAGATGAGTATGCCAAGCCTTCAGCTGGAATTCAGGTATGATTCCGGCTGTATGATTGCATTTTTGGGAAGAATTGTGAGACATGGGGTTGATGGAGTGGAAGGGGATCGGATTGCTTGGGCATGGTATATGAGGGATTCTGTGCACATTATGCCGGGTTCCCTCATGTGGATGGGCTAGGGTCGAAGGCCCCATACTAACCACACTGTGAAAGATCAAAGAAGTTGAAAGAGTTGTTACCCATGTTAGTTAGCAACACACGAATACCGTGTACCAATTAGAGCATCAACAGTTCTGGAACTCAAGTTGGAAGTCGAGTTTCATGAATTGAGTCCCTAACTCTGAGTATCTCGGGACTCGGGACTCGATACTCGAAATTTGGGACTCAATGATCGATAGTCCGAATTCAGGCTTGACACTCGGGACTCAGCAAAGTGTGAGGCAGCACAATGTGAGGCAACAGACTTTGATCCACACATTTTGACTGCCAAAACACCGAACCACGGCAGCCAGCACTCGGGACTCGGGACTGATAACAATGTAAAAGATATGAATTCACATATAGTAAGTGCGAACCCCGAACTCCGGCAGCCGGAACTCAGGACTTGGGACTCAGAACAATGTGAAAGATATGAATTCAGATATATTAAATGCCGAACTCCAAACCCTGGCAGCCGGCACTCAGGACTCGGGACTCAGAATAATGTGCAAGTTATTGATCCACACATGTTGAGGGCTGAACTCCGAACCCCAGCAGCCGGCAGTCAGGACTCGGGACTCAGAACAATGTGAAAGATATTGATTCCCACATGTAAAGTGCTGAATACTGAATGCCGAACCCTGGAACATGGAACTCGGCACTCAGAATCATGTGAATTTAGTGAGCCACATATGTTGAGGGCCGAACCCCGAACCCCGGCAGCCGGCAGTCGGGACTTGGGACTCAGAACAATGTGAAAGATACTGATTCCCACATGTAAAGTGCTGAACCCCAGCAGCTGGAACTCAGGACTCAGGACACACAACATTGTGAATGATATTGATGCACACATGTTAAGTGCCGAACGCTGACTGCCGAGCCCCAGAACCCGGAACTCGGTACTTGGCACTCAGAATAATGTGAAAGTTATCGATCCACACATATTGAGTGCCGAACCCCGAACCATCGCACAGATATCCATTTTGTCTCGAACCTTGAGTGCTGAACCCCAAACCATGAAATCCGGTAGTCCACAATTTTGGGGTTCGGGGTTCGGTACCTAAGATTCGTGACTCACCACTCAGAAATATGTGAGGCAATCTTGCCATTCGGAAGTCGAGTCCCATGAATTGAGTCCCAAACTCTGAGTACCTCAGCACTCAGGCATTCGCCACTCAGCATTCGGGATTTAGGACTCTACATCTGGATCTTGAAATCCAGTCCTCGAAATCCGGAACAAAATATTCAGGAGTCAAGACAATCATTTGGACAGAATATAATATTTTACATCATGTATGAAATGAAGACCTTTCAAACTGACATAGGTGGGATGAAAAGATGTGGTCTGGAACAGTGTTCCAGGTGAGCATGGGATACAATGTCAGGACATGAGCGACTGGGCTTGGAACAACAGAAATGATGTTCCTTGCAGCTGAGTACTGCAGGAGTGGAGTAACAAATGTCTGTTGGAAATCTCAGCATTGCCCACCAAAGTCAGCCGGTCATCCGGTCATCAGTCACTTACATTGATCTCCTATTGCAGCCCAGCTTTAAAGTACATGATCCGGGCAGAAGAGGGATGGTTGTTAGCAGCCTCCATCTGATATTGAGAGATACATGCACAGATGTGTGATGCAGCCATATTCAAAGTATAAGAAATATCTTGAAGGTTTAGCTTCATGGGTTGCCAGTGATGTCCAGTATTTGGAGTGCCAGATGTGGATGCAGGAGTTTCAGGCATGGCTAATGCAAGAGTGTGATGCTGGGAATGAAACTGACAGATGGTGAAGAGGTGATGATATGAGTCACTGATGGATGGATTAGAAATTCAAACTCTGACATGGGCTGACCCGGACAATTCCTCGGACTCAATGTTTGGGTGTCAAATATGCGTTTCATCAGCAAAACAAATTCATTCATGTGCACCATCAATCAAAGCGGGCTGCAGGTCTTGAAATGCTGCCTGTGCATCTTGAGCTAGTAAGGAATACATTTGAGACTGCCTTCCGGCATAGCATGCATGACCCGGAAGTTGTTTCAACAATGATTCCTGCACCTGGGCACCCCATTTGGTTGCCTTCCACAAGAAAAAGTTGCACGTCCAATCCATCTCTGATTGCACCAATGATATTTCTTCCATCCATCGATCCTGTAGTGCCTTTGCCCGAAGCCAATGAACTCAGTAAACTTGGGATGGGTCCTGTCAGCCACGGGATATATCAAGCATGCCCGAACTCACATTCCTCATTCCACGAATTTTCTGGACCCTCCATATCGACTTCCACTGACCAGAACCAAGTGAGGGACTCATTTTGCTGACCTCGGGCGTTTGGATCGCCGACAGCAGTGCTGATTTTGAGCTGCTCACGAAGCAGGGGTTTGTATTTCTGAAGCTGGTCTCACCCCGGCTCAAGTTGTATCATTTGCTTCCTGGTTTTTGTATATATACTGGCATGTAGGGATACTGCCTGCTGCACTGATGTCACCTGGGACCATGCTCGAGTTTTTAGGGCTTGAGATTTGGCTTGCCTAACTGTTGTTCGGAACAGGATAGCCTTGTTGCACAAGTGAATGCAGAGATTGTGCAGGGCATCATTGGCCTGCCCTTCACAAAGCGACATCTCCAATGGAATCAGATCCTCTGCCATACAGCATCTGCAATGTTCAACCCCGAGGTTTGATGGCAATGGAATTATGGTGAGCTCAGGTGAGTTTGTCCATGCATCAGATGTCTCGGTGAAATCTGCCAGGTCATCATCGATATCATCAAGGATATCTATGTTCATGCAATAGAGAGGCTCGCCAAGACAATCTTGACATTTGTAGACCCCATCCTGGTTGCAGATGATGCATTTCCTGTCTTCTGGTGGAGCTTCTCGATCCAGGAGGTGATGCAGATATGATTCCTGCCTTGGCAGCCATTGCCTGAGGTAGTCATTTTGACTCTGCATTTTTTATATTTAGCTATAGTTTGAATGACACTCCAACATTTAACATGAACTTGCCATGGTTTTTGGGAGTTGCAATGGCTCAAATGAGCCTTTGTCTTGCTTGTAAGTATTGTCAGGAAAGTCATCCCAAGGAGGTGGTGCCTGAACAGGCTGAAGTGTTGGTGATTCTGGGGAGAGTGAGGCATGGACCTGTAGGCTCATCGTCTCATGCTTGCAAGTGGGACCTTGACCAAAATCTTTCTACCTTTGCTGCCCCTTGCTTCTACCCTGTGGGATTTTTGCAATGGGGTGCACCTACCTATCTTCATCTTATTTTCTAATGCTAATTTTGCAAGCAAAGCATCTGCTCAGGTGGAATGAATTTTTATTACATTGTGGTGTCATACAGTCCTGCCGACTCATCACAAATTTATGTCCATTTATGGCTTCGGGACCAATATAGCTCAATCAAGCTACTGTTAGGCTTTTGTCAAAGATCAACTTCTGACAATTTGTTCATACTTCCACCTTGCTTATCCTCAGCCCATTCTGCAATTTGATTCACCATGGCAAGGATGGGTCATTCCACTCACTCGACTTCCAGCAGAAATAGGGCACGTCAACCACAGACACAGAAGCTCACAGAAAATGAAATTTTGGAGTTGAAGAACTACCTTCCTGAGTGGACGACGGCCAAAAGGGGTGAGAAGTGAGGGGTTTTCACTGCAATTGCCAGGGAAGCCAGGTTGTTTGCTCCTAAAGTTGACCAAGGACAATGGAAAAAGAGGAAGCAGGTGATGCATCTTCATTGTGTTGAAAAACTACAATTTTAACATCTTATTCTTCCATCAACTCTCAGATGTATAAGACTTGGTTGTTCAACAACAAGAAAAGGAAGGAAAGGAAGGACATGATAAAAGTATGGGAGGAAATGGACACCTAGGATGGTGGTCTACCAGCAGAAGCGCAAAGAGGTGCTAAAGAGGATTGAGGATGAGTCTGGGGCAAAGCCGGGAGATCCCGGTATGTTCAAACATTATCAGGGGCTGTGAAGAGAGTCATGGCTGAATTGGACGACGACAAGTTAGAGAAGGCAAAAGAAACAGCGGAAGAATGGTCAAACAGCTTTCCTCCTCCGGAGATACAAGCAGAAGTTGCTCGTAAGAAGGGACCGGCATATATGGAGCACTTTTCGAAAGAGATGTGGAGGCAATGCAGGATGAGAGTTTTTGTGTTGTCAGCTTGGAAGAATGAACAGGGAGAGGTTCTGTTCAGGATGTAAGTCAATTGTGTCCATCATCACCAATCTTGGATCTCAATATATGTGTGCAGGCATGATGATAATGAGGCATTAGGAGATGGGGACAGCTTCATGAAGTGTTACGACCATGCAAAACCAGAGATTAGTAAGAAGTCCTGGTCTTACATGGGGTTGTACCGGAGGGTTGTAAGTCAAAGGGGCTTGGCCTCAGCTTGTACGCTGTGCCCCTTACCCGAGTATGTGCCCTTAATTTCGGATGAAGTCCAAGGGAGAGTTCTGGTGAAGTCCGGATGGAGGGTCCGGATGAACTCTAAGGCAGGATAGCTCGACAGAGCTCTGATGGACTTCTGGATGAGCGCGGGAATGCGCCGGAACTATTTCCGGAAGGTAGGGAGTGATGGTAATACTACTGGAACAAGCTCCAAGTAGATCTGAAGCATACGGAAACACATTAGTAAGTGCAGCGGGACATAAGGCTATGAACTCGGAGATGAAGCTCGTATGAAATACTTATCAAGACGGAGGCAGAGATCACCGAGAACCGGAAGCACAGAGATACCCAGAAGCCGGAGACACAGGTATATTCTAAAAGGGGTAATGCGCAGGTGTGCGGGAATAGTTTGGATATGAACTCGGATCAGATATGGACACGGATCGGATATGGACACAGATGGATATGGATTGGAGTGGATGGGTGGATCGGATATGTGAACTGGATTGGATGGGTGGATCAGATATGTGTAGGTTGGGTGTCTGGATGTCCATGGATTGGATTTGATCTAGACCTGAATGTACGGTATATGACATGAAGACAAAGGACTGGGAGGACATTGAGCCAGTATGGCAGGAGTACGCCCAGGAACAGTTCGGTGAGTGTTTGAACTTTGGATGCAAGAATGAATTCATTGATCATCACAATGATAGGTGCCGGGGCACAGGACGGAGGACGACAGGTCAAGGGAGGTCGCAAAAGAGTCAGAAAACCAGCTTTTGAACTCGACACAGATGGGAATGGGATGCCATTGCTTCCAGACATCACAGAAACAAAACTTGAGGAGAAGAAAGCCATAGTCAGGGCATTTCTTACATTGCACTACAGTGAGTCTTTCGTGGCAACATCCGAGATGTTGCTGAATGCGTGGACACAGGAATATGTTCCAGGAATGACAAGGCTGTCGTGCCATGGAGTGCCCTCATACAAAGTCAGGATGACTTTGTGGCAAGGAAGTATCTTCTGGCGGATATTGACCTGAAGGAGCCTTTGAAGTTGCAAAACTGGGACACAACGGCCTTGCTCAATTTCTGGTATGCTCAGCAGGAAACAGGAAAAGATTCAACATTCCTGTTCAAAGCATGGAAGAACAAAGATGGGGACATGGTACCATCTGTGGTATCCGGCAAGTCGCCATCTCGTCTGACTTGTAAAGTGAGAATGCAGAAGAGTGGAACTCTCTGAAGGCCCCGGGATCCATCAACCGAAGCCGAGAGTGATACCGACAGTGACACTCATGACAAGGAGGATGACATTGATGATGACTCGGCTGACGGTCGATCCCCACTGAAGAAACCCAGATGAATAGCACATCTATCTTCAGCACCCAAGGAGACAGAAGTTCTATGTTCAATGCCGGAGCCTCGCCTGGCCAGGCCGGCCAAGGCAGGTGCACTTTTGACATCATGGATGGGCGACCTCCTGGCTGGGTTGACTGAGGAAGTGGAAGAGAGGAACACATCACCGGAACCAAGGAGTATACAGGGCAAGAAAGCTGTCATTGAACCATCCGCAAGGACCACCCGGAGTAAGTCTCAAAAGCCAGTAGAGAGTACACTTCGAGTAACCAGGGCAAGGGGAAGGAAATAATGTACATATACCAAACTGCCCCCATTTGTACCACATTTTCATCCTTTGTCACACTTCTCAAAACACAGTGTCCCACATCCCAAATGTTGAATCCCAAGCACCGAGTTCCAGACCAATCCCGATCACCGAGGTCCGGCACCCGGGTATCAATCATTGGTAGTTGGTATTAGACATTAGGGTTTGTGCATCATCTAAAATAAATTGGAAATGTCATTGTTATACATGAAAAATTCAGTGGTTCACATGATGTAAGTATGTGAATGAATATCCAAATATTATGAAACCTGATCACCGAGATCCGGATGAATCCCAATCACCGAGGTCCGGACCCCGGGAATCAATCATTGGTAGTTGGAATGCAACATTTGTGTGTGTGCATCATCTAAAATCAATTGGAAATGTCATTGTTATACATGAAAAATTCAGTGGTGAACATGATGTAAGTATGTGAATGAATATCCAAATATTTACATATGGGGTTGATCATCACACTTTTCAATGAGGGTATCTAATACAAGCAGCAATTCAGAGCTCATCTGTTTGGCCCTTTGCAACCTCCAGAGGTCCATATCAGCTCTTCTGAGTTTGTCGGATGTGTCAGCCCAAGCCACTCGGAATGGTCGGTCAGACTCGAGGAGTTGATGTATGGTAGGCTCCAGAAGATGGCCATGACGCTGTTGGTAATGGCCCAGGTGATCCAGAATTGATTCAACTTAAAGAAAACTAGCAGAAAGATACATGATGAACAATTAAATACTCACATTCTGTTTGATCATATGACCCTAGGGGCATGAACTCCCTAAACATGGCATGCAGGTCTTCATTGCTGAGTTCCAGTATGGGGGACTGACATTTAGGAGGTGTTGCATGCACTTGGGACATCACATCAACAATGAAAATGAGATGGTATGGATGAACTCACCTGGAATTGCTATTCCTTGGATAGCCGGAGCATCAATCTCAACATCAGCACATTCCGGTCCTTCATCACAATCAATAAGATCATCATCAGGCCCTAGGTATAAGTCCGGATCGTTGAACAAAGGCAGTTCCTCAGGCTGAGCCGGGTATAAATGATCTGGATGGATTGAATGAACATCCAAAGTTGGATTATCTAAATGTGAATTGAGAAACCTACCAGGAACTGCATCCAAGACATCCAGACCACCTGATGACCCAGAATCATAGTTGATCTCATCATCCAGCCCAAGGTATACATTATCACATGCATCTAATAAATGTCCAGTCAATTGGAAGATATACTGAAAGCAACACATACCTGATGAAATCCAGGACTCAGTCTCATCATCTGGCCCAAGGTATACATCATCCAGTGCATCTGGTCCATCTCCGGTCAATTGAGAGCTGTACTGAAAGCACAACATACCTAGTAAAATCCAGGACTCAGTTGAGTCATCCACATCCATTGAGTTGTATTCAGTGACTGGAGGTTCATAAAATCTGACTGCTGGTTGAGATCTCATGATGTCTGATCAACTGATCAAACTGATTGATAACTGATAACTTTGAAGTTCAACACATGGCTGGCAACGGCCAAAAGTTGAACTACGACCAAACAAAGACAAACAATCAATGCTTATCAAGATCGTCCTTCAATTGTCTGGTTTCTTTTGAAACTTCATCCTAGTGATAACAGATTTCAAACTTATCTCCAGCTTTTCACATCTTTCAACTCAATCTAAATGTCTACTCCAGTTCAAACCTCTTTGGCCGGTCTCAAGGCAACCACTGCTCAGATTGTGGGCATCATCGCCGGGGTGCGGCTCATGCCTGCCGGCACTGGACAAGCCCACCTTGCTCTGACAGCACAAGTCACTAATCTTGTGGTAAGTACCATTCATGTGTTAATTTGACTTTTGGTTTTTCTAAGATCTGTGTAGGCTGAGATACTCCGGGAGCATGAGAAAGGGCCTGACATGCCCGGCATCATTGCATCCTGCTCCAAGGAGTTGATGAGAGTCAGGTCCATGACTCTACGGGTGTGGCCCAACTGGCACAGCATCGGCCATGACGACCCCCGGGTGTTGAAACACTCCTGGCGCAGCAAGATTTGTGCCTTGGAGGCGTTAGGTGACCATTCAGGTGATCACCCTGTCATGCCTAACCCTTCCATTGGCCCAATCACTGTGGACCTTCCCTCCCCACCTGTCATCGCTGGCAATGTCGCTGGTTCTTCCACCCATGCCACCTCCGAGCTCTGGGACAAAGGAAAAGGTAAGGCGGTTGTTGCTGACCTAGAGCCGGAGGTGGAAGGGAGCAGGAAGAGGAAGTCCCCCATGATGTCCAGACACTCTTCCTCACCTCCGAAGTCAGCGAAGAAGGGTCGCAAGCGGGTCAAGGCAACTCACCATGTGAAGCTGAAGGTGTTTGTGGAGTCGGAAGATGAGGAAGACACAATTGTTCAGGTATGTTGTCCAGCTCATTGTTTTCAATCTCTCAATTTTCTGTAGCCTATTTTGAGTGGAGTGCCGGCACTCAATGTGCCCTGGCCTTCCACAATTGTTGTAGGGACGCCCCATTCCCCTCATTCACCCCGTTCCCCAAAGAAGCAATTATTTGGTCCTGCTTCAGTAAGTCATATTTTGTCATCCGGCACTTGGAAAAATGCTTATATATCATCAGCTCATTGCCGGCAGTCCACCCAAGGTGATGGTGAGTCATCATTCTTTGTCCGGACCTCCTGCCTGTACTTACACATTGTCAGGCCACCTCTGGCAGTCATCCGGAGGTTGTCGAGACCCCCCAGGCAATGTCCAGCACTCCGGCTGAGGAACCTGCAGTCATGGATACAGGTGATATTCTCATTCCCGGCCCAGTGAGTACTCTAATGAATTCCAATGAGTCCATCAACTAATGGAACCCACAGAACAACCCCTGCCATTATTGCACCCAGGAGAATTGGCCCTGCACCACTCAGTTAGAAAGGAGGACCCATGCCCCATGTTTGTCGTGTGTCTGCTGCGCCACCAAGAAGATCAAATGTGTCCCAGCATCTATGGGATCCCCGCCCAAACACATTTGAGGGAAGTCTACCACCCGGCAGACTCACTCCAGGACACCTTCCAGAGCTCCCTCCAATGCACCGGCTGCCTCGCAGTCCAAAGCCCGAACTCGCAGTCAATCTCGTGGCCCCTCCAGCACTCCGGCTGTCCCTGCTGTGACCACACCCAAGGCACAGTCCCGTGGGCGCAGCAAGACAATCACTGCCCCCAAGACACCTGCACCTGCACCAGCTTGTGAGTCACCCCAATTGTCTATGACCATCTGACCTTATCTTTCACTTAGCTATTCCATCTTCGAGCGCTGCAGTGCCTCATCTGGCACTCAATGTGCCCATTCCGGATCTCCATTCCATGGCAATTGCTATTCGGGATGGTGCCACTCGAATTGCTCTTCTTGAGGCTCGTGTGGTAGAGCAGGATGGTAAGATTGATACCCTGCAATGCCTCCATGAGGGCCTTCGTCGCAAAGTCATGGACCAGCACCCTTCATTTCCACTTCCCGACTCTCCTGTCAATGCAACCTTTTTGCTTGATCAATCTGTCCCCCTGTCCATCTCACCCCTCCCATCTGCACTTGCTCCCCTCATTGACTTGGATATGGCAGGGATGGAGCCTCCATCTCCAAAAGTCCAGCCTGCATCTATCATTGAGGGTCTCATATTTGAGCTCAGCCAGATTCAGCCTGAGGGTCCACAAACGTCCAGCAAAATTGTGGACCCAGATGATCCAGGCAACCTTGTGCCAGAATATAATTCTGATGATATGGATGTTGAGGTGAAGGTTGAACCCTCTGCTGATGAGGGTGAAATGGCTACATAATTGTATGTTCATAGATGTATATACAATGTTTGAATGAATGTCAGTGCTGGATGCCAAGTCCGGAAATCCGGAACTGGATACTGGAGATTCACAATGGATATTTGGTGAATTCTGGATATCCGGCTACCTGAAACACAACACACAATTTAAAGAATTTGAAACATATCTGTCGAGTTACCTTGTGCCAGGTGCCGGGTCACATTGTGAAACATATCATTCCATATATCTTAAGTGCCAAACCCCGAACCCGGGGACCCTGGACTTGGGACTCATCAACATGTGAAAGATATTGATCCACATATTTGATGTGCTGAACCCCGAACTCCGGCACCTGGGAGTTAGAACAATGTGAGGCAATACAAAGATATTGATTGACACATGTTGAGTGCCGAACCCTGAACTCCGGCACCCGGCACTCAGGACTCAGGCCTTGGAACTTATAATAATGTGAAAGATGTCGATGCACATATTCTATCACTGAACCCCGACCCCCAACACCCAGGAGTTAGAAATATGTGAGGCAATACAAAGATATTGATTTACACATGTGGAGTGCCGAACCCCGAACTCCGGCACCCAGCAGTTGGGAATCTGGACTCGGGACTCATAACCATGTGAAAGATATTGATCCACATATTTAACCACCCAACCCCAAACCCCGGCACCCGGGAGTGAGAACAATGTGAGGCAATACAAAGATATTGATGTACACCTGTTGAATGCTGAACCCCGAACTCTGGCACCCGGCACTTGGGACTTGGGACTTGGTACTCATAACAATGAGAAAGATATTGATCCACATATTTTAACACCGAACCCCGAACCCCACCACCCGTGAGTTAGAACCATGTGAGGCAATACAAAGATATTGATTTACACATGTTGAGTGCCGAACCCCGAACTCTGGCACCCGGCACTTGGGGATCGGTATTCGGGACTCAAAACAATGTAAAAGACCTCAATCCACATATTTTATGTGCCGAACCCCGAACTCTGGCACCCGGCACTCGGGACTTGGGACTTGGTACTCATAATGTGAAAAATCTTGATCAACATATTGTCAGTGCTGAACCCTGAACCCTGGCACCCAGCACTCGTGACTTGGGACTCAGAACAATGTGAGGCAATTGACACCTATTGATCCACACATTCTAAGTGCTGAACTCCGAACTCCGAACTCCAGTAGTCTACTATTTAGGGGTTCACGGTTCGGTACTCAGGCTTCTGCACTTGAGACTGAAAACAATGTTAGGCAATAAAATGACTTTGATCCACACATTTTTGGTAGATATCTTTTTCATCTCAAATCTTGAATCTCAAGTGCTGAACCCCGAATCCCGAAATCTGGTAGTCCACAATTTCAGGGTTCGGTCCTCGGGACTCAGACACATGTCAGGCAACAATGAAACTTTGATCCACACAGTTTTGGTAGATGTCTGTTTTGTGGCTCTTGAATGTATAATCAGTTGGATTTCAATGAAATGACAATGTAGAGCCACTATGTGCATCTGCGCATTTCTGACCAATCATTTTTTTACAGATAGGTTTCATGGAATGGCACAGACACAGTTTTGAGATAGGTATCAGTGTCTTAACAACATCTTGTGGGAAGAGAAAGTTAATGATGTCCTCAAAGTTTGTAGTGGCTGCTATGAGACTACGACATGGTAGACACAATTGCACCCAAGGCTCACATTCTTACTCTTGACAAAGCTGGGTACAATTGACTGTGACCACATAGATCTGTTCAAAGGTCAAGTGCAGCACACACTAGTGTTAACCCTTGACACCCGTTAAATGTGGTTGCATACACAGGTCACACAAGAAACTGTCTCCGGTTTACCATCCACAATGAACAATTTGGATGGAACGTAAATTTGATGTGGGGAATGCAGTAGCTCTTGAATGTATTGATAAACTGGACTTCAATGAAACGACACTGTAGAGCCACTATGTGCGTGCGTGCACTTTTATAACCAATCCTTTTTGTACAGAGGTTTCATTAAATGGTATATATGCAGTTGTTTCAAATCCAGGCAGTGGCAAGGCCCTCCAGGATGAGTTAGAATTGTAAGGTAGGGTGTGTGCTCTGGCACGTTCAATGGAGCATCTTCAGCTTCCTTCAGATTGTTTGAATTGTGAGTGGCGTGTGTGCTTCATGTCTGTTTGTGAAAATTACGAAAATTGCATGGTAATTTGTCTAAAATTCTGTCATTAAGTTCGTCAATGTAGATATTAAGAGTAAAAATGGCGATGAATGGAAGAGTAAGTTAATGGCATCCTCAAAGTTTGTGAAGCTGCTATGAGTTCAGAGCATTGCAGTCGACAAATGCTGTGCACAGGAAGAGCCACAAAAACACTATGATGTGGTAGACACAATTGTGCCTGAAGCCAGCGGTAACTTGTGCTTTATATATGTAGATATTCATCTACTAACTCTGATCAGTGATACGAGGATAAATCATGCACTGTCCCTCAGCTACACACAGAAATGAGGGCTGAAGACTTGGGTGTACCAAATGATGCCATTTCTCGATGAGCACCTATCAGCTGAGTTTCAACTATGTAGTACCAATTATCAATGTCACTTGGACTGCTATGAAATTATGGCCAGCCACAAACCAGGGTCACCATCTGAGTTTGTAAGATTCATATTGGTAGAGACTTGGTGTGGCTTGGTGTCAGCCATGTACAGAGCTTCAATAGTGTTCAATGTATGTCATGAAGTTATGCTTACAAGCTTGACTTTCTTCACAGTCAATCCCATCAGGTCTCTACCTACATCTAGTTCAGCTTACCATTTAACTGAGAGACAAACCTGATAGGTCTGCTGAAAGAAGTGCACAATTGATTCAAGGCTTTAGTGACTTGGACTCAGAGCAATTATTATTGATCTAGTATCAACACTTCTTGTTACAGTTGTACGTGCCCCTATTCATTTTTCCCTTTGTTTCCTTACTTGTATATCATGTCACATGACTCTGACTCATATGCTCAACACATCTGTACAACATATGCCTTCCTTATTAGGATACGCAGTTACGTTCTCACAGTTACTTGGTCTGTGCGCACATATTGGCCTATTTAAGCACAGTGTACTTGGAGTAGATTCCTTACTTTAATCTTACTGGGTTTTACCTGGAATCTCCTTCGCTTAGGTCTCCGACCTAAGTCGTCTTGAATCGTCTCTAATCGTCTCTAAGCCTAAGCACTCCTTAGCCTTAGTCTCTATTCTTGCAGAACCTCTCGGACTTGTCCTTGAGGCCAGACCCTTGATTGTACTCGGAACGTGTTCCTCGTACTTTCACCTTGTCCTCTTCTGGACATTGTAAGAACCTCCCAGTAGACCGTCTGTGTCTTTTCACTGTCGCTGGTGACACCATCCCAGTTCGTAACACTTCTCGCTCAATCTTGCAGTTGTAAATTTTTATCAAATACTGTGCCTCTTTGAATGCATTGTCAAATCCACCTGATCTTCGGCATTTGGCACAAAATCTTCCTGTCCATCCTTGCTTCTGGCACTTGTGAGGCAAACTCTTATGCTGTGTCCTCCTGTGATCCTCCATTGCATACTTTTCTCCTAGAGAAGTTGGGTCCACTTGAAAGAGGTGTGCTTCCAAGATTGCTGATTCTCACCCTTCACCCTGCCCTCCCTGTCGCACTCACAGAATACAATATATGCATCCCTGACATTGCCAACTCTTTGTACACTACTGCCTACTTATTCTCCAGCTTCCATGCCACCTCCAACATCTCCACTTTTCCACCAAGAAGGCTGGCGTTCCCTTCAAACAGTCATTTTCACCCACCACCTCCAGCATGTCCTTGATGCACTACCATTGTAGGTAAATGCCAAGGACAGATAACTCCATCATCCACGTCATGAGCTACAAGATGCAAGAGTCCAACATTATTGCCATATCCGTTGTAACGAACATATTGTTGCTGGCCTTAAAACCCTATCTTTTGACACTTGTCTCACATCTATAGGAGTTACCACTTGTCCATGGCCGTCTTACCCCTTTAGCATTGCCGGTGGCATCCCATGCTTACCGCACACTCTACCGACTGCCACACCTCATTCCACATACTGATGTCCTTCCATGTCCTTGCTGCGTCCACATAGCTCCACTTGGTGCATTGTTTGTTTTATGTTCGTTATCACTGATTCCATGGCAAGTCTTATTACATGTCGCCTCATGCCACAGTGCCTCACGCTATGTTTACATACAGCGGTTACTATACTTGAGCACTACTGATCTCACCTAGAGCATTCCGAGTACATACAATTTATGATATAAGCACCGCGTACCCCGCACAATACAGTACCTGATTTTACCTCATTGCATGTACTATAGGTCAGGATTAGTGTCTAGCTCTGGAACCACCCAGTAGTAGACTTAGTCTTTAAAGTTCGTTACCGCTCCTTAATTGATCTTGCTCTTTCACCGTTACCACTGGACTTTTGATTGCTATTTTGACTGAATTTCTCACGCACCGCTACTTTACCGCAGCCTTCTTGACTGTTTCTTTGCACCGCTCGCAACCTTACTGCTACCGCTGATATTATCACTCGCCACCGCTCGCTCGATGTTACTGATACAAACTCTATTTCAATGACACTAGTACCACTACATATGATGCTAGTTCCGGTGGCATCATTGCTGACCACAGCAACTTACCGCTGACTACGATGCTACATTCACACTTTGGTTGACTTGAACTTAACCATACTAACAGGCATCCCCCTTTAGGGTTGAACACTCTTGTTTCACAAGTGAAGCAGACTAGATGGAGCGCAAGACGACACATACTAACTTAGGTGGTAGTTTATCTACAGCCCAGGTTAGATTGTATCTTTACAACTGGAGCCCACTGCGAGGGGTCCTTTGGTATAGTTTTGTTCTTGTCCTCAATCGCTTACCGCACATTTGTCAACCACAGTTATTACCGCACTGCTATGCTACTGATAAGTATGTCTGACAGATTTTGCATGCCACTGTGCCGCACGGCAGCAGCACCATACTTCGACAGTAACCCAAGAGAATTGCTAACGTTCCTCACTACTGTAGACAAGCTGGAAGACTTGGCCAGCATCACTGATAAAGCACGCATCAAGGTGGCTATACGCTATGCAGATCCTGATGAAGCAGAAGTATGGGAATGTCTGGATGAATACAACGGTAACAGCTTTGTAGACTTTGCTAACACTATTTTGCACTTGTACACAGAATCCACTGAAGCAGTCGCTCCGCTGGCAGACCCCTATCAGGGAAACACTATTGAGCACTCTGACACTGACATACTGCAACAAGTTATGCCATTGGAAATCACTACCGCTCATCAAGTATCGCTACTGCTCAAAGATACCACACCACCGGCGGTTCAGCAATCGCTAACAGTGTTACAATTGTATGTGCCCCTATTCATTTTCTGCCTCCTTTACTTTGTATATTACGTAACGTGACTCTGACTCATATGCTCAATGCATCTGTACTATAGTTGCCTTCCTTCTTTGGATACGCACTTACATTCTCACATCTCTCACTTGGTCCGTGCGCACATATTGGCCTATTTAAGCATGTTGTATTATGCTTGTATACTTTACTTTAATCTTACTGGGTTTTACCTGGAACATCCTTCACTTAGGTCTCCAACCTAAGTCATCTTGAATCGTCTCTAAGTCTAAGCACTCCTTAGCCTTAGTCTCTATTTTCGTAGAACCTCTTAGACTTGTCTCTGAGGCTGAACCCTTGATAGTACTCGGAACATGTTCCTTGTACCTTTACCTTGTCCTCTTCTGGACATTGTAGAACTTCCCAGCAGACCGCCTGTGTCTTCTCACAGTCGCTGGTGACGCCACCCCAGTTCGTAACAAACAGCACCAAGTACAGACAGCACTATGCTACCTATGGCACTACTGCACGAGGATACGGCATCTCTGCCAGTCCAAGTGCTCGACAAACATTTGTCCCTGAATGAAACATGCTATACTGACAACACTACATTTTGCACCGTTTATACACACAGTGATGCATACTGCTCACTAGAAGAAACAGATGAAACAGCAATTGACTTGGTTAGCACTGACATTTTACTGACAGAACTCTTGATGGTCATGGAGCCTGAACGCTCTCAAGACAAAGTACCGCAGACCGCTAGCGCTGATAGCGAAGAAGTTATGGAAGTATCACTGGGAAGGTATAGTATAGTAGAAGCGCTGATGCATACCGCAGAAGCAATGTTTACCGCTCAAACTGTTACCACTCGTTTACTGCTGACATCTAAAGAAACATTCACCACAGGAGCTATTCAGCTGCACTCGCAGACCGCACGTGCCTACCACCATGTGTCAACTGCTGCGTTAGTACGCAAAGACGATGGTCTTACCAGGCCATACTGTGTTCCTAGCCTTACCATGGCTAGAAGGTTTATTATCGACTACTGGCATACGTTCTTGTGGCAGATGACAAAGTGCGGCCTACCACCCGCTAGTTGTCCGCCAACTATTGTCCCACAGTACCACAGGCCATCGCACACTTGTATAGCGCTACAGCAGTACGAACACAGATCACGCGGTTTCCATTGCAGAAGAAGAAGCTAACCCCAGAAGTCAAGTGTCAAAGACCCAAGCACGTATACCTGCCAGCGGAAACCCAATGGCATCATTCATTACCCTACCGCCACTGACATTCACTAATACCACCCTCGTTACTTGATCATAAAAACAAAACAAAAGAATACTGCACACGTATGATAGTCTCTGTTTTACCCCGGGTTTTGTCCGGCGATCAGTTTCACACTTTCAAATGCACACCCACATGGCATCACCTACATACGTTTAGTGCTAACGAGTGCACAGATCCTTATTATGATACAAAGGACTATATCGATTGGACAAGGAATACCATGCACTGCTAAAGTACTATACACCTTTTCTTCGAACGCATAGGCAGCACACCACGCCCATTGATTGATTAGACAGGAGATGTCACACTGAGGCTTACCAGCGGCAATACCACAGGCATAGATGAAGATAGCACAACGAAGAAGACAAGACGAGCAGAACCTCGCACAGACTTGCAGTATCAGTTCAATTTTTGTTTACCATGAGCAAGTGCTTACTATACATTACCGTTTACCTTAGGTGTCAAATGGACTATGACTGGCGCTAGGACTTGGACATGGAGGCATTTGGACTTATTGGACCTCCCAAGGGCTTAGGCGTTCACACTGTTATTGGAGCCACCAGGACCCCTATCATTGTGGCAAATTATTCTATGGTACAAGGACTATAGTACAGTGGCAGAGGTACAAGTACAGAAGAAGAAAAGAGAAAGACTAAGTATCTACTGTAAGCGGCGCCTCTTTTGCCGGCGGTTCATACAGCTGTGGAGAAAGTTCATCTTCCCTGCCAACTCCTTCATCATCCCTTCCATCTGTATAAAGCACGCTTGTGCATCCTCCAGATGGGCCGCCATGAGAAAGTCCAAGTTCTCCTCACTTTGCAGGTCCTGCAGATGCTGTGCTACATCCATGGTTTCTTCCTCAGACTCTTCCTCCACCACTGTGACAGACTGCACCTTGGCAGCGATTTTTGCTAGGCAGGAGGGAGAGGCAACCACTGCTGGCTCACCATCAGCCACCTCAATGACTTCATCTGGCTTCTTAGATTTTACCGCAGCGGCACTCTTGGAGCTGCCGGCAGCAGCGACCACAGGCAGTGTCTTTGCCACGGGACGCATTCTTTTGCGATGAACTAAAGTCAAACCAAGTTAGCACAGAGTTAAGTCAAGAAAAGAGAAAAAGACCCACCTGTGTTATGGGAGCACCTATGCTTGTGCTTGTGGCAGTTATCACAGACCTTGTCTCACTGGCTGGTGCAGATTATGTCCCACTTGGCACAATTTTTGCACTTTGTCTTGTGCTGCGGACCGCAAGTGCTCATGCGCCCAACCTTTGGCTAAATGAAATCAGTAAAAGCTAAGTCAAAGAAAGAAATAAAAGACTTACCATTGCGCTATCATCACCTCTAGTGATTTCTTTGAGGAGGGCTGCGCTACCCTCTTAGGTGCTGGAGCCTCCTCCTCCTCTTCCTCACTGTCGCCCTCAGCAGCATCCTCCACTGCAGGTTCTTCTTCCAAGGCCCACTTCTTCCCCTTTCCCTTGTCAACTACTGCAGGCTCAGACGGAGCCGCGGCAGCCTTCTTCTTCTCCTCAGCAGCCTTTCAGCTGCAGCAACTTCCAGACAGAAAGCACTAACAGTCAGCATGATCATGTTTGCCACCAGCACTTCCCCAGGCGTCAAGCCCAGAGTAAGGCCGTGTGCCACACCTTCTTTGCAGCATTCTTCAACATCGTGCTATAGAAAGTCAAGTCAAGTCAGTACTATTACCACAGAAAGAAAAGGAACATGCACAAAGAATTTCTCTCAAGACTTCACCCACAGATCCTTTTCCTCCAGCAGCTCCTCCTTATCGTCCAGAGCGGAGAGAATGAGGCCGTCCAATTTGTCTTGGAGGGCGGCAAGTTTTGTCTGCGCCTCTATGGGGGCAGCAGCAGTGAGAGCAGAGATATTGAAGGCGAAGGTAGACGATGACATGATAGTAGAGAGTAAAGATGGGGAAAAGTGGCGAAGCCCAACGACGGCCATTTTGTAGGGAACAGTAATTTTGTGACCACACCGTGTCACACTCCGCTGCATTGTTCCACAGTCACAGCACGGCACGTCCACAGTTCCACTTCCACACAGCAAATTCCACTTATGTGTCTCATCATGTGATCTTGATATTGCCCGAATGTTTACTAAGTCCCTTACCGGTGGTATAATTGACCAGGGACAGTCAGTTTTTAAAGTTCCCAGGGGATGTAACAAACATATTGGTGCTGGGCTTAAAACCCTATCTTTTGACACTTGTCTCACGTCTATAGGAGTTACCACTTGTCCATGGCCATCTTACCCCTTTAGCATTGCCGGCGGCATTCCATGCTTACCGCACACCATACCAATTGCCGCACCACGTTCCACGTACCAATGTCCTTCCATGTCCTTGCTGCGTCCGCATAGCTCCATTTGGTGCGTCGTTTGTTTTATGTTCGTTATCACTGATTCCACAGCAAGTCTCATGACATGTTGCCTCGTGCTGCAGTGCCTCGCACTATGTTTACATACAGCGGTTACTACACTCGAGTGCTACTGATCTCGCCTGGAGTATTCCAAATACATATGATTTAGGATATAAGCACCATGTACCCCGCATGATACAGTACCTGATTTTACACCATTGCACGTACTATAGGTCAGGATTATTGTCTAGCTCTGGATCTACCCAGTAGTAGACTTAGTCTTTAAAGTTCGTTACTGCTCCTTAATTGATCTTGCTCTTTCACTGTTACCACTGGACTTTTGATTGCTATTTTGACTGAACTTCTCATGCACTGCTACTTTACCGCTGAAGGTACCACAGCCTTCTTTACTGTTTCTTTGCACCACTCACAACCTTACCTCTACAGCTGATATTATCGCTCGCCACCGCTTGCTTGACGATACTGATACTGACTCTATTTCAACGACGCTAGTATTGCTACATACGACGCTAGTTCCAGCGGCATCATCGTTGACCGCGGCAACTTACCACTGACTACGATGCTACATTTGCACACTGGTTTGACTCAAACTTGACCATACTAACAGGCATCCCCCTTTAGGGTTGAACGCTCTTGTTTCACAAGTGAAGCAGACTAGACAGAGCGCAAGACCACACATACTAACTTAGGAGGTAGTTTATCTACAGCACAGGTTAGGTTGTATCTTTATAGTGGGCAAACTCATGCCTGAAGTCACATGAGACTGGAATAATGCATGTACTACATACTTCATGCAAAAAGGCATTGAACCTGAGGAACAAGTGAGAATAATTGCCTCAGGAATGGTAGATGCATGCATTCATACATGGTACCTTGCCCAACATGCCACCTTAAATGCCATAACTTTTGAAGCTTATATGACGGCACTTAAGGCTGCTTGGCTTGAGAAGTACTGGGACATCAAACTTCGCAGAAAGGTCCTAGGATCTCATCAAGGCACTTGCCCATTCTACAAATGGGCTCTAGACCTACAGAATTAGAATGTGTTGTTATATGGCAAGACTGCACACCTCAACAATGCCCAACTTTGTATTCAACTTGAAGTGAGCATATGTGACAAGCTAACTGTCCCAGTACTCAGGGCAAACCTTGCCAAAGATCTAACACTTAAGGATTGGATTGAAGAGGTTAGGCTTCTTGACGACAAGGGTCTTGAAGACATGGCTGCACACAAAAAGATAGCTGAAGATCTTTACAAGACCAAATGTACCATACCCATGTACAACAGATCTTCATCATTGAAAACTTACCCATCATCCTCCCACCTGAACTCTCTCACAGAGATGGAACGCATGTTGTTAGTAAAACACAGAGGTTGCTGCAAATGTCACAGATTTTATGTGTCACACCAATCTAGAGAGTGCCCTAATGGTGCACCCGAAGCTTCCACCTACAAAGCCTTAACAGAAGCAGACACAATAGCAGTTAAACCAAAAATGTGTCCTGTAACTAATGCTGCTCCTGTGGGGGCTGTTATGCCATTGACAGTAATCGACGAGGGAACTGACTCTGAAGATGACATATGCGTAGCTCCCTTTCAAACCACCCACCTTATCTGGCCCTGTCTTCTGATGGGGCCTTCTATTACTTCTTTTGAGCACATCAAGGCTCTAATTGACCATGGGTCACATTTAGTTCTGATTGATGAGAGCATCATATCAAAGCTCGGCCTCTGAAGATGCAAACTGCATATTGAGATTGAAGCAAACTCTGTGTTTGCCAATAATTCCTCTTCTTCTTCTGTGTCTTTTTCTGAATATGTTCTACTGTCACCCTCTTCCATTAATCATGACTGGACTTCACGTGCGATATGTGCTATCATTGCACCTGGACTCAATGTTTCACTCCTCCTCGGAGGTCCCTTCTTATTGCATAATTGCCTTATTATAGATCATGAAACACGCACTTGTATCATGAAGAATTCACAGTACAATTTCCTGAACTCCCCAAGACGTGAATCATGCACAAAACCACCAAAATTATGACAACGAGACATTCCACCTAAGAAAGAATATTGTTAAAGAACTCAAGAATGTACTAAGTCCCCATCATGAAGTTCTGGAGCCACATACATCCTACACAAACCAAAGTGTCGCTTCCATACTGAGTCAACATATAGAGACACTTGCCTTCATCAAGAACAATAAAGATCAACTCGAACATCTTGACAGAGAGATGCATTGTAAATATGATGATTGTTTCCCAGAGGACATTCCTCATATCAATCAATTGCCAACTGACGTCAGACACCGTATTACATTAAAAGATCCCAACAAAATTATACAATGCAGGAGGTACAACACACCTCAAAAATATTGCGAGGCCTGGGATGCACTCCTCAACCAACACATCACAGCAGGCAGATTATGCCCCTCTTCTAGCCCTTTTGTTTTACCTGCATTCCTCATACCAAAGAAGGACCCTACAGCTCTACCTCGCTGGGTTAATGACTATAGAGCCCTGAATGCAAATACCATGCCTGATAATCACCCACTGCCACATATTACAGTGAACTATCTCCATATTATATGAGTGAATGGACGTACATAATATCCCATATGATACGGGCCAGCAGACCATGGGCCCATGGTAGAAATATCCTCATTTATGACAGATGGGTCAGGAGGAATATTATTCCTGATGACAGCGGGTGGGCCCATGCAAGGAATATGTAGAGTAGATGAGTGGGCCGATGTACATGAATATCTGGTAGACGGATGGGCCAAGGTAGTTGGATATTATGTAGATGGGTGTATCAAGGTAGATGTGTATCAGATAGACAGGTATGTGAAGGGTACTTGTTATCACATACACGGGTGGGCCCAGACACATATTAAATTAGATGGGTAGGCCAAGAGTGTTATATAAAATATTTGATTAGATGGGTGGGGACCTGGGTCTCAACACATAATTCAGTCAATACTTTCCATGATAATGGCCAACTGAAGTTGAGATTCTTCCGAAGAGAGCAGCATGTGCTTGCTTGACATGGCCTTTTATGGCACTTAGGTTGTCTTGTAGAATGTGGACACCAGGGTGGTAAAATTGGTTGCCCTATGAGATGCCAAGTTCTGAACCCGGGTCTCGACAAATGAATATCTGATATCCAGCACACTTCCAATCATCTGGTATTTCATTGAGCAATGGATGATAATACATCTTTGAAAGCCAACATCATCCAAGGCTCCCTTATCTGATCCTCACTATCTCCACCCCCTTTGACACCAAAGTCTAGACATCCAGCATTCAGCAACTGATTTCCAAATATCAACTTCCAAGATGAACATTTCTTCCATGTCCACTTCTGACATAAAAATCTGGTGCACTTGGGCCCTGGCTGTCACTTATGAAGCAGGAGAATATACCAAACAGAAATTCAATGCAGAGAAGACTGGAGGAGAACCAGTTATACCTTCTCCAAACCTGGACACTGATCTGGGGATGGTGTGTGATCGCTTGGCTGATATACTCATAAAGACATATAAAAATCCCAGTGGGTCTTCCTGCAGATGTTGAAAATTCATTTGATCATCATTCAAATTCCTTCATGACAGTTAAGATGCAGATTGATATTGCAAGATATAGCAAATTGATATCCCAAAAGAACACTGGGCATAATGAGGAGAAAGAGGAGAAGTTGCTTGAGAGGTGTCCTCCTGGCCATGAGGGCACAAAGTTGGTGGACAAACCTGCCACAATTCTCGATGCTTCTGGTACCATCATCGCATGGTACCTCCCAGATGCCCTGACCAAGACCACCCAGGTGCGTAATGTAGATTGTTACTCAATGGATATTGAATATCAAATGGTACCTACAGAAGAAAATTAGGGCAGTCACCGATTTGCTGGGTCCAAGCCTCAAAAAGTGTAAAGGCTGATGGCAATTGGTGAAATAATCAAGAATGGTTCAAACAGGCCTCAGAAAATGTTGGGTCAACTCCCGGATGCATCAATTTATCTCCGGTATGGTTTCAACAGGGACATGAAGTAGGATCTGATGAGATGGTGATTTCTGGAGTCAAATTTACCAATCCATAGAATCTGTCTGATCTGGAGGTATCTGCATCATTGAAGGGACCTTCCCCCAAGAATATCCTCAAAGCTATTGCAAGGCCAGCAGCCATCGCATCTGCGGTGTAACAAACATATTGGTGCTGGGCTCAAAACCCTACCTTTTAGCACTCATCTCACATCTATAGGAGTTACCACTTGTCCATGGCCATCTTACCCCTTTAGTACATGCCAGCGGCATCCCACGTTTACCGCTCACCATTCCAACTGCCACACCACATTCCACATACCGATGTCCTTCCATGTCCTTGCCGCATCCACATAGCTCCATTTGGTGCATAGTTTATACATGACCATTTATCACTGATTCCATGGCAAGTCTTATTACATGTTGCCTCGTGCTGCAGCCGCCTCATGCTATGTTTACATACGGCTGTTACTGTACTTGAGTGCTACTGATTTCGCCTAAATGCATCCCAAGTACATACAATTTAGGATATAAGCACCGCGTACCCCGCACGATATATAGGTCAAGATTAGTGTCTAGCTCTGGAACCACCCAGTAGTAGACTTAGTCTTTAAAGTTCTTTACCGCTCGTTAATCAATATTGCTTGTTCACCATTACCGCTGGCACACCACTAGATTCTTGACCCCTATTTTTACTGGACTTCATGCTCACCGCTACTTTACCGCTGAAAGTACCGTGGACTTCTTTACTGTTTCTCCGCACCACTCACACATTACCACTGTAAAGATACAACCTAGCTTGAGCTGTAGATAAACCACTGCCTAAACTAGTATGTTAGTCTTGCGCTCCGTCTAGTCTGCTTCACTTGTAAGAACAAGAGCATTCGACCCTAAAGGGGGATGCCTAATTAGTACGGTCAAGTTTGAGTCTAACTTATTTGCGAAACAAGCATCTGAGTCAGCAGTAAGTTGCCACGGTCAGCGATGATACTGCCGGAACTAGCGTTGTGCGTTACGGTGCTACTGTTGTCAAGATAAAGTCAGTAACAGTTGCGTCTAGTGAGCGATGTCGAGCGGTGGTCTCTGTGGTAGCGGTAAGGTTGCGAGCGGTGCAAAGAAACAGTAAATAAGTCCGCGGTACTTTCAGCAGTAAAGTAGTGGAGCGTGAGAAGTTCAGTCAAAAGTAGCAATCAAAAGTCCAGCAGTATGCCGGCGGTAACGGAGAACAAGCGTGATGTATTAACGAGTGATAAGGGAACTTTAAAGACTATGTCCACTACTGGGTTGATCCAGAGCTAGACAATAATCCTGACCTATAGTACATGCAATGGTGTAAAATCAGGTGCTGTATCGTGTGGGGTACGCGGTGCTTATATCCTAATTCGTATGTACTCGGAATACTCTAGGCGAGATCAGTAGCGCTGGAGTGTAGTAACCGCTGTAAGTAAACATAGCGCGAGGCACTGCGGCATGAGGCAACATGTAATAACACTTGCCATGGAATCAGTGATAATGAACAGGAAACAAACTACGCACCAAATGGAGCTATGCGGACGAGGCAAGGACATGGAAGGACATCAGTTCGTGGAATGAGGTGCAGTAGTCGGTACGGTGTGCGGTAAGCGTGGGATGCCGCTGGTACTGCTAAAGGGGTAAGAAGGCCATGGACTAGTGGTAACTCCTGTAGACGTGAGACGAGTGTCAAAATATGAGGTTTTAAGCCCAGCACCAATATGTTCATTACACCGCTACCACTGATATTGTTGCTGGCCACCGCTCGCTTGATGCTACATCTACAGGCTTTATCTCTATGACGCTAGCACCGCTACTTACCATGCTAGTTCCGGTAGCATTATCGCTAACCATGGCAACTTACTGCAGACTACGACATTACTTTCACTCACTGGTTTGACTTGGATTAGACTATACTAACAGGCATCCCCTTTAGGGTTGAACACTCTTGTTTGACAAGTGAAGCAGACTAGATGGAGCACCAGACCACATACTAACTTAGGAGGTAGTTTATCTACAGCCCAGGTTAGGTTGTATCTTTACAGTGGCACTCAGGGTCATGCATCCTCAGCAGTACTTTGCAGGGTTATGAGCCTTGTCAAACCTTGGAGATAAGGCAGTGAGCAAGGAACTGCCACAGATGCCAGAGACCCTGCAGTACTGGGCATCTGTGTTTAACACCCTCTCCATCATTTCCAATTGGGAAACCCCCAATCATCGAGACCATTTATCCATTCCTGAATGCTTCGATATTCTCACCACCGTGGGGAACTATTATAATGCTCAAATAAGTATGCCAAGCCTTCAGCTAGAGTTCAGGTATGATTCTGGCTGTATGATTGCATTTTCCAGAAGGATTGTCAGACACGGGGTTCATGGAGTGGAAGGGGATCGGATTGCTTGGGCATGGTATATGAGGGATTCTGTTCACATTTATGCCAGGTTTCCCTCATGTGTATGGGCGACAGTCAATGTCCCCATACTAACCACACTGTGAAAGATAAAAGAAGTAGAAATAGTAGTTACCCATGTTAGTAGCAACACACGAATACAATGTACCAATGAGAGCATCAACATTTCCAGAACTCAATGCAGAAGTTGAGTTCTATGAGTTGAGTCCTGAACTCTGAGTATCTCGGCACTCGGGACTCAATACTAAAAATTTGGGACTCAATAATTGGAATTCAGCACTCAATAGTCAGAATTTAGGTTCGACACTCAGGACTCAGCAAAATGTGAGGCAATAGACTTTGATCCACACATTTTAAGTGCCAAACTTCGAACCCTGGCAGCCAGCACTCAGGACTCGGGACTTGGGACTCATAACAATGTGAAAGATATTAATCCACATATCTTAAGTGCCAAACCCCGAACCCCGGCACCCAGCACTCGGGACTCAGCACTCAGAACAATGTGAGGCAATACAAAGATATTGATTCACACATTTTGAGTGCCAAACCCCAAGCCCTGGCAGCTGGCACTCGGGACTCAGGACTCATAACAATGTGAAAGATATAAATCCACATATTTCAAGGGCCAAACTCAAACCCCAGCAGCTGGCACTCAGGACTCAGGACTCATAACAATGTGAAAGATATTGATCCACACATTTTAAGTGCCAAATGCCAAATGCCAAACCCCGGCACCCGGTGTAAAGATACAATCTAGCCTGGGCTGTAGATAAACCATGGTCTAAGCTAGTATGCGAGTCTTGCGCTCTACCTAGTCTGCTTCACTTGCGAAGGCAAGAACGTTTGACCCTAAAGGGACTGCTAAGTTAATATAGTTTGATAATGCCCAACCTAAGGTGTGAGAATGCCGTCAGAGGTAGCGAGATGCTAGCGGTGACCTCCGGTCGGTGGGAAACTTGCGGTAAAACTAGCAGTAAGCATGGGAATGTGGTAGGCAAGAGGTAGTGTAAACAATAAAACTGCGGTAAGCATGAGAACTTCTGCCATAAAACAAGCGGTAGTGTAGCAGTGAAGCATGAGAAAGCAGTAGCACTAGCGGTGAAGTGTGGGAAAGCAGTAAAGAGCAGTAGTGCATGCAGCAGTAAAGCAATTCTTGGAGACAGTGACTTCAGTAAAAGACTTTATTCCATAAGAGACAGTAGTGGTGACTATTCCTAAGTACCATGTGTACTATAGGAGGGAAGTAAGGAACGAGTACGGGTACCTAGGAATTTTATATGAAAGAATAGCTACAGAGACGGAAGGGATAGGATAAACACACAGCAGACATGTAATAAGACTGCACTTCAGTTTACAAAACATAATGTACCGGCAAGACTGGATGGACATTGGATGGACGGTAAATCTTGCTTGAGGATACCAAATGGGTTCGTGGAGATTCCCAAAGATCACTGCTTCACAGGAAAGTTGCTGCAGTACAGCTGCTAAGCTGCAACAAGGCTTCTGGAGTGCGGAACAATACTGTTAGATAGGGGTAACACATGTTCAAACATCACTGCAAGGGACGGTGAAGCTGAGAGGTAAGGATAATGATAGCCATGTGACACCTATATGAAAATTTGCCGTTTCAAGCTCAGTGTGAGTTTGCTTGTCACACCAGCACTTGGGACTCAGGACTCAGAACAATGTGAGGCAATACCAAGATATTGATATTGATTCACACATTTTAAGTAAATATGGGGCAATAAAATGATTTTAATCCACACATTTTTGGTAGGTCTCATTGTCGTCTGGAATCTCAAGTGTCTATTTTCGGGACTTTGCACCTGGCACCCGGCACTCGGGACTCAGAACCAATAAAGAGACTTTGACCCACACATTTTTAGTGCCGAACCCTGAATCCAAAAATCCAGTAGTCCACAGTTTCAGGGTCCAGCATTCAGAATTCTTCACTCAGGACTCAGAAAAATGTGAGACAAAGAAAAAACTTTGATCCATACATTTTGGTAGATATCTATTTTGTCTTGAATCTTGAGTGCCGAACCCCGAACACCGAAATCCAGTAGTCCACAATTTTGGGGTTTGGGGTTCAGTACTCAAGATTCAGGACTTGGCACTCAGTAAAATGTGAGGCAATGACAAAACTTTGCTCCACACATGTTTGGTAGATATCTGTTTCATCTCGAATCGCAAGTTTCTAGTTTCAGGAATTTGCACTCAGCACCCCGCACTCAGCACTTGGCATTCAGAAGTCAAGTCCCATGAATTGAGTCCCAAACTCTGAGTACCTCAGCACTCGGGCATTCAGGATTTAGGACTCCACATCCAGAACTTGAAATCCAGACCTTGAAATCCGGAACTAAATATTTGGCAGTCAAGACAATAATTTGGACAGAATATAATATTTTACATCATGTATGAAATGAAGACCTCTCTATTCTGAACACAGTGAAGAGGACTCCACTCCCTGCCTCTCTTCAATCTCTGTAGCATGTCAGTGTACATCTTCACCTCTGCCATCTTCTCATGGATACGCTCATCTTGCGCCTCCATCAATGCTACCAGGCATGCTCAAATCATCTTAAGTCCCATCACTGATGGGCCTGATGAGTCATTTACCTCCTCGGGAAGAACCAAGCCATCAGCCTCAACTCCATTTTCCATCCAATGCTGGTAGTGAGTGACACAGGACCTCATGATTTGACCCATTGCCATGGTTCATTTGGAATTTTGGTGTGTCCAATCCACCATGGAGTATCATAGCTGGGAATAATCCAGGATAGATGTCCCAGAGCTGCGACATCATCGAACTGACATAGGTGGGATGAAAAGATGTTGTCTGGAACAGTGTTCCAGGTGAGCATGGGATACAATGTCAGGATATGAGTGACCAGGCTTGGAACAACAGAAATGATGTTCCTTGCAGCTGAGTACTGCAGGAGTGGCATTACAAATGTCTGTTGGAAATCTCAGCATTGCCCACCAAAGTCAGCCAGTCATTCAGTCATCAGTCACTTACATTGATCTCCCATTGCAGCCTGGCTTTAAAGTATATGATCTGTGCAGAAGAGGGAGGGTTGTTAGCAGCCTCCATCTGATATTGAGAGATACATGCACGGATGTGTGATGCAGCCATATTCAAAGTACAAGAAAATATCTTGAAGGTTCAGCTTCATGGGTTGCCAGTGATTTCCAGTATTTGGAGTACCAGATGTGGATGCAGGAGTTACAGGCATGGCTAATGCAAGAGTGTGATGCTGGCAATGAAAGTGACAGATGGTGAAGAGGTGATGATATGAGTCACTGATGGATGGATAAGAAATTCAAACTCTGACATGGGCTGACCTGGACAATTCCCGGGACTCAATGTTTGGGTGTCAAATATGTGGTTCATCAGTAAAACAAATTCATTCATGTGCACCATCGATCAACGA
>JABCPU010000708.1:0-29529 GCA_016800925.1 Suillus spraguei | reverse complement strand
GTGTGCGGACTTCATCGCGTGCGATATACCTTCAAGTTCTCGGAGGGAGGGGTCCGGAGTGTACGAGGTGGAATGGTACTTCCAGACCCAGACCCAGAGGGCTGTGTGGCTGGCACAGAACAGGACCAGGCGCTGATGCTCACGGGTGCAGGAGGCACCTGACGCCCCGTACCTTTTGCTTCCACGGGGGCCACAGGCATATAAGGTGGGAACTTTCCAGGCGCGTTCAATACGGCCGTAATCGTACCACTCCTCCTAATTAACACCTGATCGACACCGGTGGAATGCACGGAGAACGCGACGAGCGCAAGGTCTCCGGCGGAGTTTAGCAGCTACGCAATGCAGCGTGCGCTTCGTCACCTGTGGGGTCTGCGTCTGCTGAGAGTATCACAAAGTGTATAGTCGGTTTCGGCCCGGAGAACTCCATAACTTGCTCGAAGAACCCCCCGCGGATGAGTTCACCCGAAGGAGAGCCGCTCACATCGAACCAATGCGCAGCGCGATGAGACTGTCGCGCCGGTTGTTAGCAACCCATAGCGTCTGGATTCGGGAGTCGTAGTTAACGTGTCCGAACATTTCAGGGTTCTTCTTTGTTTCCGTTGACGAATTTAAATGTGGAAAGGACGTTCTTGGTTATCACGGAGAGAAGCTGGAACACTGTGCCGTTTCTCCTCCCGATGACGATGCCATCGTCGATGAATGTCAAAGATGAGGGGATGTCATCACCGCGAACGCGATGGGTCCAGAAAGGCATCTTGTCATGGACGTTCCACAGAGTGAGGGTGGAGTCCTCAGAAATAGTAGCCAGTGCGAAATGAGGAACATCGAAATCAAACGCAACCAGGCGCTGTTACGAAGTATGAGAATACACAAAAAATATAAAGCGATGGGACTGACCGATGGCACAGAAAATACTTGAGAAATACGGTTCAGTTCAACTTGTGGCAAAGGCTCTCCTCTGAAGGTACGCGCAGCGTCCGCTAGATCAAGTAAATACATCTTAGTCTCCGAAGCCACCGCCAGAGTGTCGGGCTGCTTGGGGTGCCATTTTACGGAATGGAGAGGGTCGGCGTCAGCGCTGGGGACGATGCACAACAAGAGTCGCCCGCTGTAAGATATTATTAGACCACGAATATGTCAAGCACTCATAGAACTCACGGTACATCATCGGTAATGACCTCGGGTAGTTCCCATACGACAAAGCCGCCATCGGAGGTGACGCCCGCCAGCCTGTTACCGTACACAGCCATATCAATGACTGACGTGGAAGGTGCAAAGACGGTCGGCAGCTGAAGGAGAGTACGATCACCGCTCGACCGCGAGATAACACGAACACGACCCTTGGTCATGGCATACGCAATCCAATGAGTAGCACCGATGGTCGTACCAGGCAAGAACACCGAATCCTGCTTGACCAAAGCAATTGCAGTAGATTTCACGGCGTCCCTAGGAGCCTGCACATCGTCCAGCGGCTGTGACACGTCGAATACGATAGTTTGAGGTTGCGAGCTAAGGGATGAGTGTAAGTCAATGAATGCACGTGTTAAAATATGGGGAAAAACATGCCTCGGACTCGTCTGCGCCTTTCCTTTGGCAGCACCTTTGCCTCTAGATTCATTCTTCCAAGTGTTGCGAGGGCCGGGTGAGACATCCTTGTCTCGCCTCGCAGGCGGCATGGGAACCTGACCGGAGGGTGACTCCACAGGGCGTGGCTGTGGACGTGGCTGCTGCGCAGCAGGCTTCGGGGGAGAACCCCTAGTCGGTGACACACGGCCAGGCTTTGGAGGAAGAGGAGGGGGCGGGGGCATAGTACGAGGGTGGAGCGGCTGCTGCTGAGGGGTTGGCTGTGATTCCACCTGGGAATATTCGTCCGTGGTGCTATAGGGGTCATAGGTGGGAGATGGAGCCTGTCCAGAGGGGTAGGACTGCTGGGACCTGGTCAACTGGTCCATAAGGTTCTCGACAGACTTGCGCTTTGGATCATTGAGAGAGCCCAAGGAAGCGGATGTCCAGGAGTCCTCGTTGGTGCTGGATGCACTTGCGGTGCCTGCGGTAACAGGTTTCTTTTTCACAGTGGAGGTGGAGTCAAGAGCATCGAAAGGAGAAACAAACTCGAACATAGACTTGCGGGGCGAGGGGGTGAGTTGCTGGGGCTGCGGAGGCTGCTGAGGCTGAGGGATGGGTTGCGTATCCCTGGGCTGCTCTTGCGGGATGTAAGGGCCCTCATTGATATGGTATGTGTCTCCGATAGAAGACTGTGGCATGGACGACTGTCCCACGGAGGACTGAAACTGGGGGCTAGCGGCAGGGGGCAAAATCGACATTTGTTGTGGGGCGGGCTCCGAGAAATTGGAGCGGGGAGCAGTACTATCATAGAGATCAGCATAAAATGTATCAAGGAAATCCCAAGAGGTCATGGTAGAAAGAGATGAGAAGCGAGATGAAAAAAGTGGAATAAAAGGATTGGGAAATTTGAGTGCCTCGTGTATGAAGTGAGGTGGGATCAACACGCAGAGTTGACTCACCCCATGAGCTGTTCTAGGAGGATCTTTCCTTGAGTTTCGCTGTTATTTGAAGGTGATTGACCTGATCTTATAGAGGAAGCAGGAGGAGACGGAATTTGCTGAGACTGTTGAAGTGGTCTCATAGTAGATATTGAAGTTGCAGCAGGATATAACAAGGAAAGGAGAGCGCTCTGTCTATCTGCTGGACTTGCAGAAACAGCTGGAGCTGAAGCTGTATCATCGTCAGCAATCATGATTGGAGTAGCAGGGGCTGAATTTCCGTGAGTTGTGATAGATTGAAACAATGAATCAAGATGAGTTGGGGGTGGTGGAGTGACGCTTCCTCTTGAGAAAAGCTTGTCATGAAGATTGGATTGTTCCATTATCAACCCAACTAACAGAGAGAATGGTTGGAAACAAAAAAAAAACTGAACTGGCCTCGTTGAACACACGAGGTTAGGGCACGAGGCGCGTGATCCAAATAAGCTCCAACTTCGCATAGCCTTACTATATCAATGATACAAGATAACCCTGAATCCATTCAAATTGTATTCGGCCGCGTTCAAGCGTTGCTTCTATGCCTAAATCTCTACTTCAAATCACAAGGTCTGAGCGGCCATAATGTTAAGCCGTCTTAAGATTCGACAGGAGTGTCATCCATCTTTCCTGATACAAGTCGAGTCGGCGCTCTGTGAATTGACGTACCTGGACTGAGCAGCACATCATGATGTAAACTCTTTGGCCACACTCAGCCTCGTCAGTATTGTAGATCAGCCTAGGTCACACGACACACATGGGATCATTGCGGCCCTTGGTTGGAAACAACATGTCCGACTATAGCTGCTAAGTGACTCCAAAGGTACAACTATGTGACAAGGAGAGCGGTTCAAAGTCTGCGGCGTTAGGCGTGCGCGTGTTCAGATGATTATCATTAGTCTCGGTCATCGACCGTCATCTGAACGCATGCCACGTAGTCTATACCAATAAGAATAGCTTTCAACACTGAATATAAAGTCACATCTCTAACCTTGCTGTTCCTGCACATTGGGATGTAGAAACAACGAAATTATAGCCGTGGTCCAGCATTGCAGTCAAGTTCAAGTTCAACCAAGGTCCAAAACATCAAATGCCCTTCGTCAATAACCGTGGGAATTTTAAAGCTGCGCTGCGGTCGCTACCCACAAACAATACTTACACGAATCCTTCCTCAAACTAATCCACAATGGCGTCCAAAGGATGGTTTAACCTGGAATCTGCGGGTGGCATGATCCCCGAAACACAGTTCTTCGAGGGGGACTCTGCTTTCAAGTTCCTCGGCCTCACTCGCACACAAAGATTATATGGCTTTGTTGGATGGTACGCGTTCAAACTCTCCATTCACCATTCGCAGCTAAACATTCCACAGTCTCATCATAGGATTCGCCCTGAGTTTACTAGGCAGCATATTGCTTTTCTTGGGTCAGCTCGGTAGTTTTGCAGGTCCGTTCCATTTGTTCTTGCTCAAAGTACTACTATGACCACCTCTTTCCAAAGTTTTGTACACTATCGGTATCTTGGTGTCCCTCGTTGGTACCGGTTTCGTCATTGGAGTAAGTTGTACCCTCCTTATTGCTATGTCTGAGACTGACGTCCCCACAGTTTGCCTCGCAAATCAAGCTTGTACGTGCGTTTCACATTCTCCCAGTAGTATGACTCCAACACTCCTGCCATAGGTGTTTAAACCCGTGCGAATCATCGCCACAGCCGTGTTCCTTGGCTCAGTAGGCCTCGTCTTCGTCGGTGCCTTCGTACTCAAGAACGAGGTCAGTGCTCCCTTTCCTGTACCTAGACTACGTTAACCCTTATCTCTCAGGTGCTATGTATCAGTAAGTTCCTAGAACTTTGGAACTTGCCGACCCCTAATTTGATCTCATCAGTTTTTGTGATCGTTGAATACGTCGCCTACACCTGGTATAACCTATCGTACATTCCGTATGCCCGATCAGCGGTGCTCAAACTCGTCGGAATGAGTTAATTTGAGGACATGTACGTTTACGAGATCATGATAGATAATGCCTGATGTGTTGCCGCTTTGCAATGCTATATGACCTTAATAAATACATTTGTAGGGTTCGTTCTCTCAGCCAGATAATCAATAAAACACTTTGCTGTTCTCACTACCCACACTAAAGCCTTGATCTAATCTCATTTCTCAGACGACTGAAATCGCAGAAACGTACCTCCTCACCCCTAAAGTTGTTCTTCAGCTCGCGTAACTTGTTCATAACAGCCCCAGGTTCCTCCGCACCAGTCGCCTGCCTATAAATAAAAATCAGTACCGCGGCTATAACTAACAAACACCGCATACTTTATCACATCCTTATCCAGACGCATAAACACATTCCACTCCTTCTCATCACCGATAGTGGACAGACCAGTGGTAACCTTGTTCTCCTGTGCAAGCTTAAAAAGCCGGCCGATAGCTGGGTTGTCAGGTTCGATAGTCTTGGCGAACGCAACGTTGCCAGTTGTATATTCGTGGCCGTTGTATACGACCGTGTCATTCGGGAGTATTGCTAGTTTGGAAAGGGAGGCGTGCATTTGCTCTGCAGTGCCTTCGAAAAAGCGACCGCACCCGCCTGGGGCAGTGTCAAGAATGCGAGGAGTTACAGGACTACTGGTGTATATGATACATACCTAAGAAGAGCGTGTCACCGGTGAACACACCACCAGGCTGAGACTTGTTGGATGTGTCCGTTGCATGGAAGCAAATAGAGTCCTTGGTATGGCATGGGGTTGCCAAACACCTGTTGCGGTCCGGCTCAATGAACTTGAAACAGGGCAAGTTCAATGGACCCACCGAACGTGTATATTATCACCAACAGTGAACTCGCCCCCATCCTCAACAAGGTCAGTTTTAGAAGGCACATCGAAGCCTCCATAAACGGGAATACTAGGATACGTAGAAACCTTGCGTAGAACTTTACACTATCAATCGCATATCAATCGGGCACGTTACGCACCAGTGTCTAGTGTAACAAAACGTTAGTGACCAGTACAACTTAATCGGCGGCTGTCGGTGACAAACATGCCTTATTTCCACCACTATGATCTTGATGATGATGGGTAGTGATGCCAGCGACGATGGTCACGCCCTCCTTATCCGCTACAGCCCGTACCTTTTCCACATCTAATACATCCACTACCGCTGCCTTCTTCGTCGGCTCGTCGATGAGGAGATACGCATAATTATCTGCGCTAACGAGAACAGGTACGACTTTCATCTTGAAACGCTTTATCGGTAGATGAGAAAGCCCGGATACCAACTCGGGTAGGCGTACGAGTACAAATAAAACTACTAATACGACTGCGGAAAGCGATGGAGGGCACAGTCATGCCAGTTCACTGCAAAACTGATATCACTGCTCGCGGAGCTCCAATTTTGTAACAGTTGACCCTGCTTATTCTTAGCCTCGGGTACTACTACTTACAGGATGGGAGGCGTTAATCACGGGTACATGCCGGCCACCTCGCATCTAAATGTTGTACAGCCTGGGATAAACCTCTGATGTGATCATTTCACTCTCACATGTCATTGTCAAGTGGGGTGTTTTTACTCCCCCCTTGAGCGCTCTTTTTTTGTCTTTTCTCTTCTTCCTTTTTCTTTGATTGCCCTGGTCCTGCTGTGCCTCTCGTTTTTCCCTCATTAGCCTAGCCTATTGAGTTTTCGAGCATCTTGGCTTTGGATGCAGGGTGGCACTCGTGTTGGTCTTTGTCGAATGTGAGTGTTTGCTTGGTGTCTTCGAATGAGTGTTTAATTGGATTGGGTTGTGAGCAGTGTATTCGTGTATAACAACTCGTAACCTCTCGTCGTCGACTCCGCTGTAAAAGATGTCAACCGAAGGAGGTTGTTCACGTTTCAATAAACCTTCTTATTGTTCTTCTACCACCTCTGCCGACTCTTCATCCAACTCCTCTTTAACACCCTCCTCTACCGACTCTTTTTCATCATCCACTTCTACTTCTACACTACCCGCCACCACCCCCGAAACCTCCACCTCTTCTACAACCTATGTCTCTGACACTTCTTCTACATCCACATCCGGGCCCTCTTTTATAATATCGGCTTCTACAACCTCCTCCACTGTAGTAATACCCCATCAACATCATCTTCAGCAGCAGCAGCATCAACATCATCGGGAGGTGGGGCTAACTTAGCAACCTCCTCCGCCTCAACTATCAACGTCGGTGCCATAGCAGGCGGCGTCGTTGGAGGAGCTGTTGTCCTAGTATTGCTTATCCTTGGCTTCGTCCTCTGCCGTCGCGCTCGACTCAAAAAAGTCGCACCCTCCTCCCAATTTGCAGAGACTATCAAACGCGGGGAGCTACCCGTCCTTCGCCTAGATTGCGGAGTAGAAATTGTTCCCTCACCTGATCACCATCACGTCCCGCTATCTCTACGACAAGACACGTATTATGCGAGTCCTGCCATGTCAGACATGAAGCTCCCAGATGGGATGGGGGGGTCAGATGACCAATCTGTGTATAGTTCAGAAAAGCCGCTGCAGCCCCTTCGGCGCCCAGGCTACCAGGGTTCGAATGAATCCGTGACAATGGGCAACACAGCGCGCAGGGTATCCAGCATCGGCAGTTCACAAGAGTTCTGGTCCCGCGATGCAGGCAAATTTGACATTCGGAAAGACCATAGATCAATATCCCCCCTCCCTACAGACACCAGCTACGCGCCTTTGATGCAAAATACATACCCCATGGAGGCTTCTCGTGCGGTAGATACATTAGAGGACGCATATACTGATCTGTGGAAGCTTTCCGTTGCCCCGATGACGCACACACGACCAGATTCTGTACGGAATGGTGCAGATACAAAGCCTTTACCCCCGTTGAGACCTGTACGACGTAGTGTGGGATGTTGGGGGTAGGAGAAAGATTTAATTTATTCTTCTTCGTGGATGTTTATTGAACTTTTATGTACGAGTCAGATTTCCGATATTGGTACATGGTATTCATCCATGAGAATGTATGTACTGGTAATTAATCAGTTGAACTCTGGAGATCGTGCGCGGCGAGCTCAGGTCTGTTGTACTGTTGTGGAACTATAGCCTGACACAGTGCCATTGGTGACACGCGTTCATGAACAGTTGTTCCTTGTGTTCACACTCCTGGTAATGCAAACCTGCACTATGAGAGCTGTGCAAGCAGATTTCATAGCGGGTGGTGAGACATGCCATCAGCACCGATTTGTTTTCGAATCTGCAGCTAAGTTTTGCGGAAGTTTTTTTATTCACCGAATAATGACAACATCGCCTCCTGGACACATTAATCGCTCGATCGAAGCATATCTGCCCCTTCATTTCCCATCGTACGGTCATTATAAGGCAGCGTTAGATCCGTTTGATCTGTCATGTAGCACCTTATGGTCAATACAATAGCGATGTTCATAAAACCGGTTTGTGACCTATCGTATGATCATCAGAGCAAGCAGTAGTAGATGTATTATGGTTTCCACGACTCATGACTAGCGATGTTAACAAAATCAGGCGAATTTGAATGCTGCATCTTCCGTCTCGAGATTCAATCAACATCAAAAGGAGCTATTTCAATAACTCCCTGTGATTACCCTAGAATGAATTATAACTTGGCCTGTTCAATTATGCAACTAAAAGCCCATGGCTGTCACTTCCATGTTAGCGCGTCACACAGTGAAAGCCAAGAATGGCTTGGGTTTGGGTTCGAAGAGTGCTGTAGATGATGCTATCTTTCACAACATCAGCCCTAGCGCCGCGTTATCATGGCGACGGTGCTCACACACGTGGACATCCCTACATATTGCACCCCTTTGCTGTTCGGCCTATTATTTATGCCCGAACTTGATGATAGAGTCCTGCCAGGCTGCCAGTGGATGTTGCGTGCAAGACAAGCTCGTAGATCAGGGGAAGCGTTGCTGGCGTTTGGTTAACATTTGCATAAGGCCGTCGGACAATAAGCACCGTTAACTAGCAGTGTAGGATGGATGTACAGTGGTGGGGGCGTTCGGCCCGGGATCAGGCTAGGTCAAGAAATGAAGTCTATGAAGAGGGAAAATGCGCACACCGAATAGCCTTTGAAGCCCCAAACGCCGCCGTTGTCTGCAAGTACTGCGATCCATGAGAATGTCAATGACAAAAATACTGACCACGAGGTGAATTCGTATCATAGATAGGCAGCGTAGTTACAGGCAGAAAAACAGACCGACTTCGAGTCGCCTCTTATCCGCCGTTTGGGTTGGCCCACCAGTTGTCGTGGCCACTTAACTGCTAGTAAGTATTTGAACAGGGAGCTGGCTGAGGCTTCAAATTTTCATAATCATGATTATGTGATATGTTTTCAAGTCTAGCTTATATAATTAATTTTAAGTTATGATGCGGTGTCCGCAGGGGTGACAGGTATTACTCTCGACCATGCTGGACCACTGTTCGATCTCGCACAAAGGTCGGTTTAATGATTGTTTCGAAGCAGCTGAATCTCACTATTAAGTACAGGAGGTATTGTATTATGGTCACGCTCCTTTACCCCAGAGGCATCTCACCTGGCTTCTTCTTCCTCGTCTCCTGTGAATTCTCTCATACGTGAAGCCTTGATCGAAGGGCGGACAGCCGAAGAGAAATATGAGAAGGATGGATACGCCGTGAAGTGGACATTCTTTAATGATCTAGAGTTAATTTTTGTGGTGCGTCGTCCATACTGCCGGAGTAACTCTCGCTTGACATTCAGAAATTTAGGTTGCATATCACCGGATTCTCCAACTAACTTATGTGGATGACCTACTAGCTGCGCTCAAAGCACTGTTTATAAAGTTATTCGAGCCATTCTTGGCTACTTTCGTCGCTTCGCTGCACGCAATAAAAAGCGGGAAACTCGTGTCAGCTGCTGCGCGCGACACTACCAAAGGATGGAACTTCGCGAAAGTATTTGAAGGCTGGGATGGTGTGTTCGACAAACTCCTGAAGGGATTCGAAGACAAAGCTGCCCAAGTGCGTCCTTGTTATCCCACATATGCCGTGCCTGCTCACTCCAAAGCCTGCAGGAACGAAAGTCTCGCTATAGACAAGTGGCTCCAGCCTTGCCCGACTCCAGTCCTCCTTCTGATGACCTCAGTACGGGTGAGTTTTTTATTAAATACGTCATGGATATATTCTCAAGTGACCTTCAGTCCCCTCCGAATCGTCGATTGCGGTGCAGGACGAGCAACAGATAGCTCGCAATGTACAAGCACTCAAAAACAGACTGCGTGGCCGGGGCGGCCGAAGGGGAGGGCGAGGTGCGACGAGGGTGGACTCAGAAAGTGGTCGAGATAGCATCCCAGCGTCAGAGTGAGTACGCAGATCATTTTGATTCCCAATATTTCACACCATACAGCTCCGAGTCAACGAGCAAAAGAGCGAAAGGCAAGGCGCAGCGGAAATGGGGTGATTCGGCCCCGTCAGAAACAGAAATGGCCTCTTTGGACTTTAGCACCGACAAGCCTGACTCCGGTATAAATGGTCATTTATCGCATGACCTCCAAGCCCTCGTAGACAAAGCTTCTCTCGGAACTAGGACAAGGGATGGCTTATATGAAGTCAAAGATTGGGACTTTGGTGGAAAGGACGACGAGGCGAATGGCGCTATCACTCGTGTTTTGAAGAATGAGGGTGCAATGCAGCCATCGGGATCATTGGGTGCTTTGAGTTCTTTGTTTTCCCGTCTGACAGGCTCCAAAACCTTAACCGAACAGGATTTGAAGCCTGTTCTGGAGGGGATGAAGCAACACCTTATGAAGAAAAATGTGGCTATGGAAATTGCTGACAAGGTCTGCGAAGGTGTCGGAGAGAGTCTTGTGGGGAAGAAAGTCGGAGGTTTCCAAAGTATGCCGTGTCTCGCATCTTTATTTACCATGTTCTGATCCACTTGCAGCTACCAGTAATGCCGTTCGGACGGCACTGTCGTCTTCGCTCACGCGTATCTTGACGCCTAAGACCTCAACAGACCTATTATTATCAATTAGAACTAAACTCTCTTCGCCCCTGCCTTCCGCTCAACAAAGGATGCCTTACAGCATCACCTTTGTGGGCGTGAATGGCGTTGGAAAGAGCACAAACTTGTCAAAAGTCTGTTTCTGGCTCATCCAGAACGGCTTGCGGGTGCTTATTGCAGCCTGTGACACTTTCCGGTAGGAGAGCTTCGTTAGTATTACTGAAGGTGCATTTATTCCGAAAAAATCGTGTAGGAGCGGTGCGGTCGAACAGCTCCGTGTACACGTGCGCAATCTTTCCATGCTTGGCGTCAACGGCGCGACGAATAGCAAAGGCCGTGTTGAACTGTATGAGAAAGGGTACGGCAAGGATGCTGCAGGCATTGCCAAAGAAGCCATCGCATATGGTAAGGAATTTCCAAGTTCGAAGTGCATTTTTAACTCACAAATCCATACTCAGCCAAAGATAACGACTTTGATGTCGTCCTAATTGACACAGCTGGGCGCATGCAAGACAACGAGGTACGCAAACCGGCACTATCATTGTCACGATCCTAATGAATCATTTTTTATCAGCCCCTCATGCGTGCACTTGCCAAGGTATGGAACGAGATGGAAGCTTCTTGGAACTCCGTTAATAAATTTCACAGCTTGTCGCCGCAAATAACCCAGACAAGATTATCTTTGTTGGCGAGGCGCTCGTTGGTAATGAGGCCGTTGACCAGCTTACCAAGTTCGACCGTGCCCTTCGTGACTTTTCGTCTGCATCCGGCTCGGGCAAGGGGCGTGGCATCGATGGCATGCTAGTAACCAAGTGGGATACTGTGGATGACAAGGTGCGTGGTTTGCTTGCCGTGGGAATGGCATCTGACACTCGCGCATAGGTTGGTGCGGCGCTCTCGATGACATATGTGACAGGCCAGCCCATTATTTTTGTCGGATGCGGTCAGGTTTGTTTTTTTTATCTGTCCCACTGATGCATAGCCCGCGTCCTGACTGCTTCAACAGACATACACGGACCTCCGCCAATTGAGAGTTGCGAACGTTGTACAGGCGATACTGAGCGACTGACATTTCTGATATATTTTTGCTATCTACTTGCTCTCTATATTGGATCAATACCAGTGTTGAAAAATGATACGGCTGATGAACATACACCAGCCGTACGATCATGATGAGTCGAAACCCTCGGTCTTTTCCCTTCATGCGTAAGGTCAAGACTGCGTAGGCGCTCTATAACGGTCACCGGCACTATCCAACAACCTCCTGTGCGAATGCCTTTGACCACTTGTTCCGATTCAGCCCACACTCATTAGCTTATCCTTTCTACAGCTACTCCAATGCATTGAAGTTCAGTCGGACATTTATGAAATCCGACGTACCACAAAGTGGTACTTACGGTAAAACTTCATTTTTGCAAGTGGCTTGTTTGACAAGCACAACAGTATCAATGTACACAGTACAGACAATCTATAAAGCAAGATAATCGGAAGAAGGTCCATATGGCCCTCACAACTTATTTAACATTTGAACATGCGAAGAAGTATGAAGGAGAGCTTATGGGAATGATTCTGGCGGTTCAGCTTCTAAAAGAAGAGGGAGGAGAAAGGGGGGGTACCATGTCACTGGGGGTAGACAATCAGGCAGCCATCCGCGCAACATCAGCCTTCCATTCACAACCGGGACACTACCTGATGGACATGTTCCACGACGACCTACGCAGGGTCATCCCAGCCAACGATGGAAGGAAACTCATCATCAGGTGGACGCCAGGGCATAAGGGCATCCCGGGCAATGAAGCAGCGGACGAGCAGGCGAAAGAGGCAGCGAGAGGGAAATCATCGGGAACGAACGAACTCCCGAAATCCTTGCTAACAAAACACGGCGAAACCAAGGAACTGCCACGTAGTAAGTCAGCGATCAAACAGACATACCACCGCAGAATAAAGGACGAGGCGACGGAAATAGCAAACAACTCACCAAGGTTCACCGCCCTGCGCACCATAGACCAGTCAGCTCCTTCCAACAAATTCGCCGCAAAAACCGCATCGTTACCAAGGAAGCACAGCTCGCTTCTCTTTCAGCTCAGAACGGGTCATATAGCGCTCAACAAACACCTACACCGGATATCGAAGAGCCAATCAGCCAAGTGCGAAAACTGCAACGCGCACGAGGAAACAGTACATCATTTCCTACTAGTATGCCCCACCTTCACCAGACAGAGAGACGCCATGCGTCTCGAAGTAGGCCCGCGCAAATACAATATCAAGCACTTGCTCAACGATACTCAAGGAATGAGAGCGACCCTGAAATACATCGCACGTACAAGACGCTTCGAGCAGACTTTCGGAGATGTTACCCCCCCCCAAGGAAAAAGAGGAAAGGAGAGAATAATAGAACGAAACCAAACCCAAACATAACCGCTTGCCTCCTCACAGGCATCACAGTTCCCGCCCACGCCGGAACCATTGTCAAGACGCTACCAAGACAAGATATATAGAGTAAATACCAAGGTACATACATGTAGGAGATGTCCAACATAGGGCTTAGCCCCAACGGACAATAAACAAGGATTCAAAAAAAGAAAGAAAAAAAAAACATGCGAAGAAAGGCAATAAAAGACAGCACGATATGCCGCATGCACCCGACAGCTTCAGACTGATTGTTGAGATGAATTACAGTTTGGAGACGACATTTCTGTACGCATAGGTTGGCTTGCGGGTCTAGGAGGATACCATTGTGAATACACGTACCTCTGCAGGTTTCTCGCCTTCGGGAAACCCAACAGCTTCAGACTGGTTATCGAGATGACCTGAGGCCTGGAGAAGATGTTCCTGTGTGCGTAGGTCAGCTTGCGAGTCTAGGAGAATACCATTGCGAATACACGTACCTTTGCAGGTTTCTCGCCTTCGGAAACTCCGACAGCTCCAGGCTGGTTATTGAGATAACCTGAGGTCTGAAGGAGATGTTCCTGTATGCGTGGGTCAGCTTGCCAGTCTAGGAGGAAATCATTGTGAGCACAGGCACCTTTGCAAGCTTCCCGCCTTCAGCTAAAATGGTTAAGCAAGACTGTAGATCCTTCACACACCACTGTCTCAAGCCAGTTGAGGAGATGGCGATCCCAGAAAGATCTGAATATATAAGTGAGTTTCTTGTCCCATGGCTTTGGAGCTCGCGAGATGTGGACGGCCCAATTTTGACATGCGTAATTAAGGACGTCGGAAGATGATCGACTTCGTTCGCATGCTTCGTTTGCGAAAATAGAAAAGTTGTTCATTGCATGGAGGGTATCTATGTTTGGGAGGTGACCTTGTGTTAATGCAGAGGTGATGGAGTGATCTTGGCGTCTTAACGCTAAGAACACAGGAAATATTAAAAAATCCGGTAAGCTCTTGAACTGCCGAATGACTCGAAAAGCCGGCTGTGGAAGAAATTCTGGGGTGATAATGTGCTGCTCGATTGCTTCCAATGTGTTCAAAAATTCCTCCATCGCCACCCAGGCAGTCGTCGACCATCATATTTGGCCTTGTGACGTCTGCAACCATACTTCCCCGTCTTGGGTTCGCAACCAGTCACGCCCACTCGGAGTCTGCAGCCAGGTGATCCCACCTCGAGTGGGCAGCCAATCCTGTCCATCCTTGGTCGGTAACCAATCTTTCCCGTGCTCAGTTTGCAGCCAGTCTTGGCCGCCGGGGGTCTGCAACCAGTCTTGACCACCGACGGTCTGCAGCCACTGTCACCCACCGATAGTCTGCAGCCAGTCAGGTGCGCCATGGGTTTGCACCCATTGTCTTCCTCCACCGGTCTGCAGCCAGTCCTTCCCCCCTTGTGTTTGCAGCCAGTTTTGCCCCCCCCCCGGGTCAGCACCCATAGCTTTCCCACATGACTCTCTGCCCAGTCCTTCCCCTCCTGGGTCTGCAGCGTGGGTAAGCTAGGCTGGCTCTGGTGTATGGTTGGCCTGCGCTCTGTAGCGTGGATGAGTTAGGCTGGTTCTGGTGTATGGTTGACCGGTAGGTCTCGGTTTGGTTCCGTAACATTTGCATTTGTTCCCTTTGGGCCTGCGGCAAGTCTCGTAGAACTAATGATTGTATTCTTGCCAATACAGATTGAATAGAGGAGACTGAGTTTTTCTCGCGGAAGATGAACAGCCAGCTTTGTGCCATTTGAGTCCGCAACCAGTCCTTCCCTTCTTGAGTCTGCAGCCAGGCACGTCCGTCCAAAGTTTCCAGCCAGGCACACCCGTCCAGAGTTTCCAACCAAAATTGTAACTCTGAACTGTGATTTCCCCGAAGCCATAGGAAAGTTACAAGCACTTGCAGTGGCTCTGGCGGCTGGACGATGAAAGATAATGAGTGTGCTAGATCGTCTGGATCGTCGGAGTCGTGGGGTTCGATAGCTTGACTCTGATTCTTAAATATTGTGAGCGCATCCAATAAGGCTGAGCAACCTGGGAGCTCTTGCACCATCAAGCGGAGAGAACAATGTGCAAGTAGGGAGTGAGGTGAAGTGATATAGATGCTGCAGTTTGAGCAGTGGGAAACATAGTCACGAACGGACGAGTGATAGATATTCACGGGGAGACTGCTGTCGGAAGGAACATCTATGATAGACCGCAACTGCACCAGCACGTTCTCGACATCCCTGCCCTGACCAGGTCCAAGAAGTTCCGAGATTTGTGATATTGGTAGAGGGTTTGTAAGGGCAGCGACAACGGACAAGTGCAAGTATGCCAGCTTCGGGTCAGCGCATGTGTGAAGAATACGGTCATATAACTCATACACCTCCGTTCCTGGTAGCAGTTTATTTGTTAACTCGAGCATGAGGTGAAGCCGGTCACGGGGATCGTTATGTCGATCATCGATAAACTTCATCATCGTAGACGCCACGATGAAACGTCTGCCCGCTCGGATCGCCAGCTTCTCAATCCGAGCCTTAGTTGGCTGCGGGAAGGTGGGAGAGCGACTTCGCAGCTTTCCAAAGGAATGTTCTAAGAAACGATAGATATCTTCATCAACATCTGCGCCGTCTAGCGAGATGGTAGCAGTTATACCCTCCCCAGAAATCTTCAGTGGTATCTCGCACAACAGAGGGCGTACATCTTTGTTTTGCATAGCTTCACGAATATGCGCTTCCAAGCGACTCGTGACTAGAATATGGGTCGAAGGTATCTCTGGATCACGAAGAGCTTGTGCGAGCAGGGAGATGAGTTCGATAAGCTCGCTTTCGGATTCGCCTTCATCCCTGGGTTCGGATGAGTATTCATTGGAGGATTCGTGTGTGCATTCATCAAGGGCGTCAACAACGAACGTCAAAGGTGGACATTGCCGTAGTCTGGATTGAAGCTCCCGCAAAGGCTGCAGAAACAACCCCTCCATCTGCTTGCGAAGTGACTTGTCGGGGTCGAGAAGGGTGGGGTCCTTGAGAATAGCTCTGTTCACGCTTGTCTGAACACTGGGAAAATTTTGGGCAAGCTGGTAAGCAAGCGTCATAAAGAAATAACCAGTCGTGCGGCGCTTCGTGTGCCTGCGCGAGAAAAAGAATGTTCCACCGAGTCGCGTTTCTACTTTCGTCTCCTCTGTCATGTTCAGGCCTCTCATCCTTTCAGCTACAGTGAATGCAACAGCGGACTTTCCAACACCGGCTGTGCCATGCAGCCAGATGAGTCGGTTCATCTTTTTGGTGTCTAATACTCCATAGATATGGTTGAGAAGGACCACCCGGGTCCCTTCCAAACATTTCGGATGGGGCTGGCGTTCACGAGAGTCATGCTCAGCACCCTTCACAACGACCTCAAAACTTCTCCCAAGTTCCTCCAGACATATTCAAGAACTGTTGATGAGGTCAAAAACAAGAGGGAGGAAAAGGAAAAGCTATACTGACTTTGACTCCTTGGTATAATGATTACTATGGTGACCCAGGTATATGGAACAACTCCGAGAAGTAGTACTACATGGTAGTTGGGTACAACAGTTAGAAACTATAGACTCAAAAATAGTGGTACCCGCGACTTACAAGGACGCTGAATTACAAGCCGATGCTAGTGGTTGCGAAACGTTCAACTATATCATAATATACCACTCGCTGTGGACTCGTAATGGAAAATTCTAGTGCGAGATTGTTCCAGTACAATTGATTGAACGGCGTCTCGATCTTGGTCGTAGCTCAGCCTATAACTTACATAAGGGGCTAAGGCCCAGACACAGCGTGACTACGATATATATATAACCCGATTATCCATATGGATTATGAGCTCAGGCTGATATTGCTTTTGCTTGTAGAACTAGAAGTACAAGCGGTCCGACGGTAGTGACTTACTCTTTCGCAGGCTCAAAATCGCTTCCCTATCGTTTTACTAGCCCCCCTCTGTTCTGACTGTAAACATTATGGAACTGTAGCTGCAGTACTGAATAGAGGATGTGATCAGTCTGTACTCACCCATAGAACGAGAGAACGAACGCAGACCACGAGGCGGCTAGCCATAAAGCCACTTATACCCATATCATGCCTTCAGAAGGTATCTATCGTCCCCAGACCAGTACTATAGTAACACCAGCACATACTTACATTAGACAAGCACATACATCGTAGATAATGTCCAGCATAGGGCCACGCCCCACCGGACAATCAAGGAAAAAAAAAAGCCTGTACTCACGCTCGAAAAATTGCCAAAAATCTCTCTGGCGGGGAATCGAACCCCGCTTTCCCGCGTGACAGGCGGGTGTACTATCCGATATACTACCAGAGATATTATATAGGCTAAACCAAATTTATATGAGCAGCTACAAGCAACTGGGTGCGGACATTCGAAACTCAAAGTTGGTGCTCTCTACATGTCGTGGTGCTCGTAAAAGGGACCACTCTCAACTAGTATGGAATTATAGAAGGTAGCAGGATGATGGTGACACTGTTCTGCCAGGGGAGTGTTCATTAAAAGTATTGTTTATCCACTACTTACATTGGATGATTTCATGTCAGCTAGTAACTGTAAATATATTTCATAAGGACCTGCAAGCTGTATGTGGAATGGCGCTCTGATATGTCGATCCAACAATTCCAGAAATCGTCATCGACCGCACTATTAAGGTCGTGTCCAAATCAGAAAAGGTCTCCATTGGTCTTGTTACATCCACTGTCTGCATCTCGACAGCTGTCCTTCTAGCTACTGCTAAAGCTGCTCGACAATTCCTCAGCGATGATTTTCAATACGTCCCCGCTCACAAGGACGTCGAAAATACCGCCGAGCCCAACGCACCTTTCGCTGGCGACCTTATTATGGATAAGGCTATTGCAACAACCAATGCTTTTGGGGCACCAGCTCAGCCATCCTCATCGTGTGCAGTGATTGAATCAACTGCACCCGCCTTTGACGGTCCCACGGAAGGCTTATCGACAGCTGATTCTGACACGACACTCATGGTCCGCGATGAGGGCTTGGACAAATATGTCTTTTCCAGCGACTGCATCTCAGACGCCACAGCTCTTGACTCGGAGTCGCTTGCTGACGAAAGCACTCTCTGAGGTAAGAAGTAGCATGTTTCTTTCTCACTTCCGTCAATTAATATTTGGGTGTATAGAACGACTGTCAGTCTACAGCACAGTGCCTTACAGACGATGAACCTGAACAAATTTTGCATGTAAGATACGACCCTTTCCCTATCAACAGTCTAATCCGAGGAATGGCAGCTCTTTCTCTCGAAGATGTGCCCTCTCACATTTTAACTATCTCTCTCAACGATGTAGCCTCTCACACTCCAACTCTTTCTCCCGACAATGTACCGTCTCACATCTCAACCATCTCTCTCAACGATGTACCCTCTCAGACTTCAACTCTTTCTCTCGACAATGTACCCTTTCACACTTCAACTATCTTTCTCGACGATGTAGCGTCTCAGACTTCGATTCTTTCTCTCGACAATGTACCGTCTCACATTTCAACTCTTTCTCTTGACAATGTACTGTTTCACATTCCACCTATCTCTCTCGACGATGTACACTCTTATTTGTCAACTCTTTGGTCACATCCCGACAGTGGTTCTCCTCAGTCATCGACATATCAGCCTGAACGTACTGCAATACATCATGACCACGCTATTGATTATCTAATTCGAAAAAATGGCACTCTTTCTCTGCACGACCACGCTATTGACGTTTTACCACAAAAATCAGAGGCTCTGACTTTCGACGATCACGCTCTGGATGCTTTGCAAAAATCAAAAGCTCTTGCTCCCGACAGCAACCACGCTATCGATGACCTAATTCGAAAAATGGCAACTCTTTTTCTGCACGATCATGCTATCGGCGCTCTACTGCAAAAATCAGAGGCTCTTACTTTCGACAAAAACTCTGCTGTCGACGCTCTTGCTCTCGATAACGACCACGCTATTACCACTCTACTGCACAAATCAGAAGCGCTTGCTCTCGACAGCAACCACGCTATTAACGCTCTAGAGTCTACTGCACAAATCAGACGCTCATATTCTTGGCGATGATGCCTCTCAGTGATCGACACGCATGCTACGTAATCGCCCTAACGACAGTCCCAGTCACCGACACTCGCGCCGCAACACTGCCATCACCCTACTCCGAGACATTGAATCAATCCTCGGAATTTCAACTACGACTCTCTCTACACGACGATGCTATCAACACCGTACTTCGAAATATGGAACTTCCTATTCTCGACAATGGTCCCTCGCAGTCACCCAAAACTCAGCCGCATCACACCCAACTAGTGCGACCACAGCATTGACATCCTACCAGTAGCTGAGCTCTCACAGCGTCTACGAATAGTGAGTAGTCCATTCATACTCTTACTTCTCTTACTGATGTTCCAGCGTTAGAAATTCAATGATGCATCGCTTTTAACACGTCTTTGGTGTCATAAGTCTCCTACGACCCGAGGCCTAATGGCCTCCCTCGCTGTCCCCTACGACATGGAGTTCTACTATCCACGAGGTTGAAGGCCCCGCACCTACTACGCACCAATATGTATCCTACTTGATAAACCAGAGGTCCCCTACGACCTGGAGTTATTCCCAAAAAGTTGAAGGCCCCCACCTACAGTCCGAGTCCCACACATACTAGTATGCCTGGTAAACTTGTCTGGTTTCTTCTGCAGTACAAATCACAGTTCGTCTCCCATTTATTTTCTCCTTCGTTGGTATGATCATAGCCTATCTATCTACATAATTCAATGATGGTCTCATTTCTGTGATCTACGCTGATTAAATTTAATGATTGATGTGTATGCACAACTCTCAACCCTGTACACTTTGAAAACAAGCTTTGTGCATATGTTCTGAAGGCCAGGCGCTCTTGAGGGTCTAAACGGTGCTCAAGGCAGTGGTGACCGTATCACCAGTTGTTGTCCGATCTTCATACATATTGTATCCTCCACTCAGGGTTAATCATGGTGAATATACTCCAACATGAGAAACATGCTTCATAGTTCACCGTTTTCCTTGTATCCAAACTTTCTTGGTAGGCGGCCTCTCTTCTTGCTCATCACCACTTTCCTCTTCATCGCTACCACTTACTTCGCTTATCTCCTGGTTCCTTTGCGACCCTTTTTCTTTTTCTGCTTGCTTCCATCGCACGTTGCTTTGTTGTTCCTCCCTTCTTTGCTTTCACGATCTCCTTAGCGACATAAGAAGCCTTGAGTACAGCAGCTTTGATCTTTGACTATATGATAAAACGATCCGAGCTGGTTTACCCTTGTAGGAAAACGGTGTGAGGCATGAAATTCGAAATTCTGCATTTACTACGATCGTCCATCACAGTCATGCATAAAGTGACCACCTGCAGCACTCATGGCAAGCTCAAAGGTTCAAACGTCCAACTCATCTTCTATGGAAGCCTGAGCCATGACAGTTCGATGCACGGGAACGTACGTTGAATGACTCGGAGGTCCATGCGGCGACACGACCTTTTTAGTCCTCACCTTTCTTGCTTCCACTAGTGACACTCACACTTTATCTAGCCCGCCCTCCACTCCGTTTTAGCAACCTGGGTCTGGTTCGCGAAAACTGCTGGCTACGCATAGAATGGTATTGTTAGAAAAATGAAGGGGATTAGTTTGCTCGATATAGGGATCTTCCAATGCGATAGACACTACTGGCCTTGATAACGGAATGTTCTGAGCCTTGAAAACCTCTCGCCTTCAGAGCACATGCAAGAAAATTGCATTCATGGAGGGGTGTAAGACATCAATGAAAAAAACATAGATCGCATAAGTCGCCCGCTGGTTGCATAGCAGGATTAGAACATGGGCCAAGGTTATTCAATGCCCTGGTACACCAAGTGCTTTGTCAAAAGGAAGCTGGATCATGACTGAGGATTGGCGGGTTCAACGTACCGCCGTTCCATACGATGCTTGATACAAAATATGCATGGTACTCCACACACACTAGCACCACCCGCGTCTTGTAGTCGTACTGATCCTGGCGCAATCCAGGGATGTCAAGGTCAAGATATACCGCGATACAATCGGGTTTCCAACCCGTCGGGCTTTCAACATCTCCATCATAAATTTGGCAACGGAAGTGCAACGCACCTCCTGAAGAACAGATATCGGACTTGATCAATGAGCTACACTCGAAGAACCTCTATGATAAACATAACTTACTAGATCAAAACGAGAGACGCTGAAGTGCGCTAACGAGTGGTTGCTCGCTCGCAAACACGTCTATGAAGTAGGTCGAGGCCGCAATCGGGCTGAGGAAAGAGTCGCAGCAGGAAGCAGATGTGAAGAGGCGGGGACAATCATGGTCCGGAAGATATTGCTGCGACGAAAAAAGTGATATTCGTACAGGCAATCCAACACTTCTTGTGGATCGTTCGCAGAGTTACATGGATGGACAAGGATCCAACCGTGTAATCTGCCACGTAGGTCATTCATTCATTCTGAGCCGTGCATCCTCGACCTCTGGGGAACATGAACAGACAGAACATATTTTACCGATTCCAAATAGGCACGGTATGTCCATCACCTAAATATTATACAGTTTGTTAGTCAGGTACTGACAAACTGAAGAACATTTAGGTAGCAACATTGCTGGTACAACGAGGTACAAGATTGTGGAATGCCTTCTTTCAGGGCACCCCGAGGGCCAGATGAGTCCAATACAGGGCTTGGTGGATATCTACAGCTGAAACAAATGAAGAGGTGCCAAGTGGGCTAAATAAATTAGCATCTGGCACAGAAGAAAGGATGAGCAAGTCCGTATAACTGCCGAATAAAATTTCAGCTGTTATTCGGGACTTGGTTCACTTTTCAGAAACCTTAATCGTGCGAGGTGAGCGTTCAGAACTTTAGGTTGAAGAAACCAGAGAAGAGTATCGAAGACCCTAATAGGCTAATGATTCACATGTCACTGTATAACCTCCGATGGCGTCATAGCCAAGTGGTTACGGCGACAGATTAGAAATCTGTTCCTCTTTGAGGGCGTAGGTTCGAATCCTGCTGACGTCGGTCATCTTTTTCTACCATTTTGGCACTAGCACACCGATGCATTGACCATGAGCACTATTCATCATAGTTTTAGACAATACATGACCGATAAGACTGAAACCAAGCACGTAAGTACTATATCGACTGCCGTTTGTAAAGTGAGACAAGTTGTCCGATTCGGAGGTTGGATTGGTTGACTCTAGCGAGTCCAGAATCCAGAGGAGCCGAACACTGTCACGGTAGATTCCGACTACCAACCATCGTCAATTAGATCACTGGGCCGCACATGTACAAGATATTCTCGACACGCCATGAACTAAGCTAAACAGAGACACCGAAATTGTTGCTTCTGAGATCTGGGTGATGATGACAAGCGTGCGCAGATATCGGACCCGCGATCAATAATCTTCATAATTTTCTAGAGTCGACGGAGAGTATGTCAAGGATTCCGCGGTTCTGATTCTGAACGGGATGATGAGAGAGCACGGCATGAAGCAAATATGACTACTTTGGGCGCTCCGGGGCCGGGATGATCTTGCGCAACGTGCATGAATGAATATGTATTAATTCTTTCACAAGTACACCATGAGGATACTTTGATGCGCTTCTTGACCGGCAATTTTGGGGTATACAACGATTCTTCATCACAGGAAAATCATCCTACCGTCTAGTTCTGGCTCCTTTTAGCTGTATGAGCGGTGATATTCACCGGGAAGTGCATACCCCGGTGTAGTGCCATCATCTTTTCGGTAATTAGCTTGCATGTAGGGTCCGAGCTCTCAACCCTTTCCGAGGAAGCACGTAGTACTACAACTTAATTATTAAATAATATTAGGAGAACGATTCCTTGCTCTAGAACGCATTTTTTTTTGATTAAGTTTGACCCATGGCCTGGCCATAAAAAACGAAATTTTCTGATGGCGGCGTGTCGGAAATACAGTGACCCTCAACGGGCCATGAGCATGATGGTCGAGAATAATATTAATCGATGCAGCTGCCAATCGTGTACTAGCCTCTTACGAGTCCCTAGAAGCTCACAGGGCTACTAGCTAGCGCAAAGTAGCTTTGACAGTGGGTTGGATCGCATACGATATGTAGGGTAAGCCAAAAGTGGCTGATAGAGTTGGATCGTTTTTGACAACATGCAATCAGGAATGGACTGCTACCCTTGGGAGCTAATCAAAAACAGTTTCGGCTCAGGGAGCTCCTTGTAGACCAACTTGAAATGCAACAAGTTCAGGAGCCTTACGTAGAACGTCAAGTCCAAACTTGAAGCTTCTCGATAAGAACACCCACGTGTGCTGCGACAGAGTGGACGTGCTTCCATGATCAGAAGAAGGGTATGAAAGAGACAACGAGGATTGAGAGGAACCCAGTTGCTCACATGTGCCTCCATGGAAAATCGATAGACTTCTCCAACTCCAAACGAACTCCAAATCGGGCAACGCGACTCGAACCACGCTGACATCAAATGAGGCGGGGCCGGTGCCGCGAGAAGTAGAATTGATGGGCGCATAAACAGCTCTACCATGCCACTGCAATGAGATTTGCAACATGCAAACAAAATCCTCAAGTACAGGGGTATACTGTTAATTGATTTAGAACAGAGGCATTCCTGAACGTGGAGACGTATACGCGTGGAAAGAAAACGAAGGACCAGAGTGTGGTGATAAGGAAACGGGAGTACGAGCAAGTCCGGGTACATGCCGAGCACATCCAAGTTCAAAGTTTCCAGTCCGTTAAGATCATGCCTCAACGCGTTTGTGACGTGGAGTGGAGCGGGACTATAACTCGCAGAGACGACAACGGCTTGTCGAAGGAAATGACGATGCTGCGATGACCAATGAAACTGATGGATGCATAGAAGTGCATGATCAGCTCGGACCCGGAGAACGCTACCGCAGCAACATCCACTCAGGGACCTGGTCAGCGTGCAGAGCCGCACGGACCAAACCCGCATCCGCCCAGAACCCAAAGCATCAAGACCATCCACCCGGAGCCCACAGCATCAAGACTGCACAACAGCATTCTCCTCCAACCACGCCCTCACATCCTTCTTACCCACCAATCTCAACACCCTCATCCTCTCCTCCGGCACGCGCTCGCGATACAAACGCATGACATACCCACAAACGCTCCACACGTCCTCCCAAGGCGCATCAAACAGGTCCCACCAACAATGAGGCGGAGCAGAAGGCAACGATATATCAAGTTGACGAGAAGCAAGGAGGATAGCTGCGCTGACTATCGTTGGGACTGCGTATAACGCGTACACAGGCGTTTGCAAGCTACGCTCTTATTAATAGGTGCGAAGGAATACATACGAGATCCACTCACGCATCGTTAAGATACCCCCACGCCTTCGCACAAGCATCCTTCCTACTCGTCAGCCCCAAAACGCGGAGATAGTTTATAAGCGTGCCATATGGCAGAAGCACATGGACGTTAAACCCCAATCGCTTGAGGATCTGCATTTCAGCTACGACGAGCGCGTCTTTGAGATCGTAAAAGGTGTTGCCAAAGTAAGACATTGGGGCGTATTTGAAGGTGTCTTTGGTTTTTGGGGAGGAAAGGATGTGGGATGTGCGTTGAAGAAGGAGGTCGTAGATGTTGATGAGGTCGCGGATCCGGAGCGGGCATTCTTCGAGTTTGGATGCGAGGTATAGAGCTCCCATTCCGATGTCCTGCGTGATGAGCGTGATTAGTTGACTTGTGGTGGGATGGGAGTAGAGGACTCACGCCGATGCCGAATTGTTTCATGGAAGTTGTATACCAGAAACGTTGGAATAGGATTTGAGCTGTTGCTACAGCAATTTGTTTTCTATCCAGAGGTTTCATGATTGATAAACTGCAGACGCTGCGCTGGACGTACTGTTTCAGTAATATACCAGCTTCATGAATAAGCTTGCATCCAAATGCCCTAAGATCCTCTTCTAAATCCGCAGGTATACCATCCTCTCTAGAAGGGGTGCGTTCAACCTGAGACGTCGAAGCCAATGGAACTAAATCAACGTTAGGCATGTCTGGCGCTGCAGCCAAGTATTGCACCACAGAAAGATTATTGAATTCAATCTCCGCGGCACTAAATACACACCCTTCACAAGCCTTGTACACAACTCCCCATGAGCGGTCTACCTCCAAAACCAGAAATCAGCAGAACAGCAAGTACCTGGCCTGAGCTTCAGACGATAGGCGATATGTAGGTCGGCCAGTGCCAATGGCTGCACCAGATCATTACCGTCCCAGACGCGACGACAGAGATAGAGACAGGGACAGGGATCGCGAGCGAGACAGAGATAGAAGTTATCATCCACCCAGGTCACCACCACGCGTTCGCCTCGAAGAAGAGATACCTACACCTCGCCTTCTCGGAACGACCGTGAGTACTACCGTGACGAGCGCACCAGAGGAGAGAGGGGGTGGGAGCCAGACAGAAGAGTTTCGGAGCGTAGAGACGACAGGGCTTGGACGCGTGATGAACATCCAGGGAGAGGACGAGGACGTGGGAGAGGACGTGCTTCGCCGCGCAGAGGGAGTAGCTACCGCGGAGGAGGAAGTTGGCGAGCCCGCGATTCGGAGCGAGACAGAGACTACGGAGGGCGAAGCAGGAGTCGGGAATATGACAGGAATCACCATGATAGACGAAGATTCGATGACAAGGAGAGATCGAGTATGCGCAGAGCTCCGTATTCCCCACGTCGAGGTATACCCCCAAATATACTATGCTATTGATTTTTAATATCTGATTTTGTAGATTCAAATGAACGTCGTCGGGAGCACTATTCGCCTGCAAAGTCTCCTCGTCGTTCACACTCACCCAGACGGTACAGCAGGCCGCCTTCTCCTGATGGCAGCACTCTTCGACATTCATCGAGATCTCCGGTGAAGTCATGGCATTCTCCCCATCCACCTTCAGCGACACGAAGTCACTATTCAGATCACCGCGGTGATGACAGGCGACACGGAAGTCAGACTCCCAGTCCCGTCCTTCGAAGCGCTCCTTGTCTCGAGATATCAAGCCCGATCGTACGGATGAAGAAACGCGGCTCCCGGCTTCCCCGGCACACTCCCAACGGTCGCTCCACGCCCCACATGAGAAATCAGCCAGCAAGTCAGCCTCTCCGCATGTCAAAGCCGAACCTAAGGACGATGATCATCTCAGAACCGAATCGGTCATTGAAGATGTACATCTCGGTCGTTCTCCAGCTTCCAGCTCAAAAGTCAAAGAGGAACCCGCTGACCAAAGATGTCGAAGGTGACTTTAAAATGCGTGACTCGCCTTATCACGCTATTGGCGCAGTCAAAACGCCACCGACGCCACCATCTCCTGCTTCATCCTTCAAACACCTAGTACCAGAGGAACCCTCAGGTGAGATGCCCAAAGCCCCCACAGCACCATTCCTCCCCCCTTTACGCGCCGTGAAACTCTCAAAGAACGGCTAGGGCAAAAATACAAAGACGAGGTAATTCTTAATCCTATCACATCGCATCCACATTAACACGAGACAACACAGCTATCCCAAATCGAAGCCATCGAAGCCAGTCGTTCACGCCGGCATCGGAACAAGTGCAGATCTCTAAAGGTGTACGCCGAGCGTTGCACGAACTGGAAATCACTACTATAGACCTCCGCGCCGCTCAGATACGACGTGAGCATGCGGAGGATCATCGAAGGAAAGCTGCTAGTGCAAATGGGTTTTTTGATTTTGAGGCAGAGTTCTCTGGCTCCACAGCCTGAGTTCCGATATTTGAGTATTTAGACTGAGCCCTAGACCACTATCCGGTTGTAACGTAAGTAGAATGGTACCGGTGCGGAAGCTAATAATACACGATATAGTAACTGCCTGTTGTAGACGGTGGAGTGCTTGCTTCTACACCGTGGTGATTGTGGAGACGATGGGGTTGTTTCAAGTACGGTGAAATGCCGTCAGGGACTGTGCGGCATAAAATGGAACTTGCGGAAATGAAAGTATTGAATTGGGCGTCGAGGTCGGACGTCATGTTTTGCAACTTTGAAAAAAGGATGGGTTGCATGAGGTGATGATCATATGCTACGATTCCACTATCTGAAAGAATCAGATGAAATGCTATGTAATACTGTACAATGTGGAGTTAATGCTGGTAATTATGGATCTAAGTTGGGTGGTTGGGTGCGGAGGAAACGTACTGTGCGAATTAAGCTGTGACAAAATAAGTGGCAGAGATCAAGTGGCGGTGGCCAGATATACATAATGAGGCTGGATAATACAGATATGGACTGAGTGGAATGTTAGAAAGGAGAGTAATTGGAGGGGAGAGAAAAGACTGACTGAAGGGAATAATAAGAAGTGAGAAGGATGCCCCTAAGATGGGGAATGATTCATTCGGAAGCGATCAGGGCGGTAGCGGTATATACGTGAGAACGACCCTGTTTAGCGCTAGCGGCGTGAGGTTGGCGGTGAACACCGGCTGGCCATCGTTGTAAGGCAGCATTTCGGCGTTTTAGAGGAACATGATGATCAATATCGTGGTCGTCGTTGTGATCACGTTTACGTTTCGAGGGTCTGTGTGTGTAGGGTGGGTGGGACAAGTCTTCGTCGGGATCGGGGTAGATCGAATTTGAGGAAAGTAGGAGAGTGATATGGAAGTGGACGAGGGGCTTGTAGGGAACATCACAAACGACACGTATTGTGACTGGTTCTGGAGAAGGTGATAGGTCGGTTGAGAAGGAAGAAATGTTTCAGAAGGGGATGGGGGAACTGAGAAGGAGATGATTAGGAGGTTTGTGTGGGGGGGGAATATAAGAATACATACATTGAGCTTTGTCGAAAGCGTTAAACCACCACCAGTATTCGTCAAGGGTAAAGGAGTCTAGGGACATGATGGTGAGAGAGAAGGGAGGAAGGAAAAGATGATGAGTCTTATATGGAGAGTGAGACCTTCGGATAAAGGTAAATAAGTGAGTAGGAACGCCATAGCTACGTAAGGAGGCAAGGAGGTCAATTTCATATTTATTTGGACAGATTCAGGTAGTTCTGCTGGCTTTGTTTCTAATTCAAATTCCGATCATCATCATATCGCAGTTATTCCACGCACCTGTCCATTCTGACATTCCATCTCTCCTTGTCTTACCAACCAACCAAATCACATACCATGTAACGTGACAATCTCATGCTCATCGCCTATTATTATTTACTCATGTTTAGCTTTCCGACTCCGTTCCGTTCACCGAATGTCAACAAATCTTTCTACTCATCACCATCATGTCCACTCCTGCAACTACCCCTCAACAAGCCCCAGTATCTGCTGCAATCCCAAGATCAGCACAACGCGATACATCAAATAGCAAGTTGGGAACATTTGGCGTACGGTGGTCCCACAATATCAATCCATTCCAATACTCACCATTCCCAGGTAAAATCAGGCTTGGCTCAAATGCTAAAGGTGCTCCCACTCCAAATCTGTACTTTCCCTTTCTGATCCCATCCAGGGTGGTGTCATCATGGATGTCACTAACCCAGACCAGGTGCGAATCTTTATATCCCGCCCTGACTTTTCACTCAACTTGTCTCACTTCAGGCACGCATTGCCGAGGAGGCAGGGCATGTGCTGTCATGGCACTCGAACGTGTTCCTGCAGACATTCGCAACGAAGGCGGCGTTGCACGTATGGTACGCCTTTCTTTTACTTTCACAATGATCTCTTTCATTCATCTCCACAATATAGAGCGATCCTGCAATGATCAAGTCCATCGTCGATGCCGTCACAATCCCTGTCATGGCAAAAGTGCGCATCGGTCACTTTGTAGAAGCCCAGGCGAGTCCCTATCTTCATCGTGATGCCAACTCGCCTAATTCCATTCATTTGCATCGCCATCTTACCAAAATTAGATTCTACAAGCCATCGGCATAGACTACATTGACGAATCTGAAGTTCTCACTCCTGCAGATAACGAACATCACATCAATAAACACAATTTTAAAATCCCTTTCGTATGCGGCGCCCGTAACCTCGGCGAAGCCCTTCGCCGCATTTCAGAAGGTGCCGCTTTCATCCGCACAAAGGGCGAGGCTGGAACCGGTAACGTCGTCGAGGCAGTCCGCCACCAACGCTCAGTCATGAGTGAGATCAGAAAGGCCAGCGTCATGAATGAAGAAGAGCTGTATGCATATGCCAAGGAGATCCAGGCCCCCTTCCACCTCCTCAAGGAAACAGCTCGCCTAAAACGGTTGCCAGTTGTCAACTTTGCCGCTGGAGGTATCGCCACCCCAGGTACTTGCTGATCCTGATCCTGTGAAGTGGAAAATTGACGTGTGTGGATCTTAGCTGACGCAGCACTTATGATGCAGCTGGGCTGCGACGGAAGTAGGTTCTATTAAAGCTTTGTTGACGTTGATGCTGATGCAAGCGGCTAATAGTATTTGTCGGTTCTGGCATTTTCCACGTAGGTCCTGAATGACTTGCGAATAATCTCTATTCACTCAACCTTTTGCCAGTCTGGCGATCCGGCCAAACGGGCGCGAGCCATCGTACAAGCGGTACCTTATCTCCTTCCATTGATCATGCCATCGCAACTGACACGATGCACTAGGTGACTCATCATAACA